>SKCR01013095.1:0-34404 GCA_019454045.1 Zanthoxylum bungeanum
TATATTTCTATAAGTTTTCACCTATCAATATTTCCTTCAACGGTATCTCCCTAAATATCTAGATGGATATGGGAAGGTTGAGGAACATTTACCGTTCCCTTTTTCCCTCTTCGGAACGATGCTCTTTTTCCTTTTGGGCTCCGGAGATGTCTTTGAGCTTCCCGATCCTCCTTTCTTCGATTTAGAAGCCACCCTAGCACCTATGAAGATTTCTTTCAATGATGGTAATCCATTTCTTTTCAGGAAAATTTCCCCTAAAAAAGAGTTTGAATGGCCGGAACCACCTTGCAATATTCATCTGGGCTCAAGTCCATTTAACCCGGAGGAATGGTCCATCATTTGAATAGCTCTTGACAATTCCCCAATTGATGCATGGCCCGTCATTTACCCATGCCTTCAACTGATGCTTAGTGTCGCGATGCTGGAGGGTCAGAGTCGAGACGCTCACTGGGGCAGTGAGCAATTTCAACCTTCAAATCAATCCTAAACATTTCCAATTTTCTCATATCATTTCAATACATCTTAAAACCATTTTAACATCAAAATCAACCACAACACATGTTATACAACTAACATACATGCATTCTAAATACATATATGTATTTATTTGAATCAAAACATAACCAATATAGAATCCCACTATGAAATGTCTCGTGAACAATTCTAGTTCACCCAAAGGTGGTCAAGTGATTCTAGAATGGTAGCCATAGCTCTAAGCTTTAATCTAGAGTTCCAAATTCTTATTAATTATTTTATGACCAACATGAACATCTTTGACCTAATTAACAAGCATATTGTGTTTATACTTCCAAAGCATCCTAACACAATCTATTAGCCTTATTTCAACATTAAGTTATGTAATCATGCATTCAATACATAATTCATCACTATATGTTTCACTAATGAAAAACTCACTAATAAAGAATATAACTTAAAAGAAGTTCAAACTTACCTAGCAAACTTGATGCAAAGATCCAATCTCTTTCTCTTTGTTGAAATGATGGGAGAACTTCCAAAGTGTTGCTAGCTTGAATTTAATATCCAACCTTGATTCCAATGCTAGAAAGCTTCACTCCAAGATCCAATCTTGATTTCTCATAGATGAAATGTTGTAGAGACCTCACAAAGCATCTCTAAACACTTATTTAACTTAGGCTAATTTCTCCAAGAATTGCTTATACTTAGCTTTCTCAAACTTAATTAAAACCTTCCTAAAGCTTGCTATTTATAGCAAAACTTAGGCAATTTTTAATCAATAAAAGTTCTAATCAACTTTTATGTGGGCTTAATCTAATTTTTCCAAATATGTATAATTAGGTGTGACTAATCTCCATTGTCTACCACTTTGATTTAATCCAATTAAATCAAGACAAGGATTAAGAAATGGATTAGTTCAATATTTACCACTTCGATTTAATCTAATTAAATCAAGCCAAAACCACAAATTATTACATACTTACAATTACCATAATATCCTCAAATGGTAGAGACAATTATGATTTTATAATTAATCCTTTATGTAATTATTGAGTTAATCCAATTAATCCAATTTGGTCAAAGTGAATAATCAATTTTATCCAACAACAGTTTATTATCTTGGTTGATAATTATAATATCGAATATTATCTTTTATCAAAATTAATCGGTTACCCAAGTGCTCAACGAGTATACTTCATATTGGGACTCTCTAAGTTCAGACATGTTCGTCATATAAGCCTAGCTAATATGTATGCAATTCGGCCACCTCTAAATTTGTGAAGAACACGAACGACCTTTCTGAACTATACAAGTCGAGGTCATAATATATGTTTAAAAATCCCTCTGTCGTAGGCTATCCGAGTTGTGCTTAGGAAATATAGAATACACCTTCAAGTTTTCGAAGCGCACATCTCATGTCGACATGTCCACGATTCTTCATAACTGATGTGATCCACCCTATGTGATCGACTCTGGCCAAAGCTTTAAGAATCGTGACTTTACTTACATGGATACCTAAACCCCTTATGGTACATATATGGGCCGACAGATCCTATCTTGCTTTGCACTTGATTACTGAGTGCATTGGTCCATACCCAACGAACATCTAGAGGCCATACCATGAAAGGTTTCTTTCTGACATATTGGCATCAAAGTATGAATATCTCACACAAAATCAATATTATCTTATAGTCAAAGGATTACATATGATATTCGACTCGAGGAGATTCCTATTGACGGTGGTGTGTACTTCCAACTATTATGAATCACATGTGAGTTGATTACGCCCAAACATTACTTGTGGTTATCGTAGTAAAGCTGGGGTGTCGATCCCTCATAGAGATGGTCACATGAACTAATTTATTCAAGCAAAAACATTTAGCAATAACTTTATTAAAGAAAATATTAAATTTGCAATTTAAACTAAAGATTACGAAAAGTTGCAGGATTTTTAGTAGAGAGAGATGGCAAAGCGTCAGGAATCTCTCTTGTACCAAGTTCTTATATTCAGCTATTGATTCTTTTTATTACGCAATTGAGGGTTTCACGCCCCAAACCAACAATTGGAGATATTCAATTCGACACATGTTAAGTTCTAAGGTAATTGATAAATTATCTTCTATATTAACAACACACAAGGCTATCGTTACAACCTATCTAACGACGACAATATACTCTCAAGCAATATTGCAGTAGAAGATTAACTCATAAAACAACCTTGACCAGTCACAACTGATTTCACAAACCACACATAGAAAAAGAATGACTGAATCTATATGTAAATTGACAAAATATAGTTTTTGGGTTCATATAATCAAAAGATAAAGAGAATAATAAGTTTATCAATTGTATTAAGCAAATAAGTTCATCCTAGAATCAATAACAAGAATAAAAGAGTTGAATACAAGAGTTCATCCTTAGCTTGGCTTTAGGAGATTAGTTCTCCATGCAGAAGAAAGAAACAGCGTTGATAGATCGGAGAGACATCATCATTGGCTTCAAGTTCTTCGTTCTTGTCTCTTGATTTTATGTTTGTGGTTCTAGTTTCTGAGTTTTTCCTCTGTTTTTCCTCTGTTTTTCTCCTCCTCTAGGGTTTGGACGAAGTTGGGTTTATATAGAAAAGCCTCGGAGTCATTATACTCGTCAAACACATCAAAATCAGGGTTTTATGGTGTTTCGGGGGGCCGCGGTGCTGGTCTTTGGGCGCCGCGGTGCCCAACTCTCAGCCACTTTGGCTGGACATTGTTTCTGGGGCGCGTCGCGACGCGTGGTGGGGGGAAGAATTCTGGTTTCGTGCTTTCTTCATTTCCACTCTTTCCGCGTGCTTTCAATGCGTTCGTCTGGTCCCGAAACATGTGTAATTGCTCCAATCTTCATGTTCCATTGCACCCTAATAACAAAGCATAAAATAAAATCTAATTAAGATTAAATACAATATAATTAAGCCGAGTTAGCAATGTTCAAAGTACACTTTCATGCACTTATCACAACCCCCAACCATCTTATTGATGGTCCCTAACAATTCAAGCATAAAATAAGAACTAAACTAAATAAATGAAACTATCTAAGCCACTTTCGTAGGGATCATGATTGCATTTAGCGTATGTAATAAGCCTTTAACCCCCTAGGTGTCCCTAGTGGATGAGTTATAGTCTCATGAGGGCTTACAGCGACGACACCCACAAACGTCATTCAAAACATATAAAACTAAAAAAATAAAATGAAATAGTCCCAATAGTTATACATATTATTGTCTTCAAATGATGTCTAGCAATGAAATTAGAGAACTTCAAAGTACTCAACGTAACTCAAATCCAAGTCTTTGAATAAATCATCTAAGACATACTCAATATATGTGTGGAAATGTTCATTCACAGCTTAATTTCCAGGTAAGCCAACTTAATGATTTCGTTTAAAAATTGGGATCGATGGGTCAAACCAACCTAGATATCTCAATTAAGCTTTGTAATTGCTTTTCTGTGCTCAATATCGTATGATATATATATTTGTTTCTTATTTGTCTCTTTTTTTTTCTTTTTTTTCTTGTGAACTTTTCTTTCATTTCTTTTCTTCTTTTTTTCAACACACCTACCCTTTAAGATAGCATTTCTCCTCATGGTGGTCCTAATACTCGCCCATGGGTAGCTTCATGCTTATCGGTTATAGGTGGTTTTAATTTCTTTCTTTAGAGACAATTTCTTTTCACTTTCAATCATACCACACATCATAACACTAGCAAATCAGGATAGACATCTAAGCAAACGGTCATTCATCGATATGTAATTTCTTCAACTAGTTACATTGCTAACTACTCAGGCTTTCACTACTAAAAACCTATAATTAAGTGCTTACGAGTCTAACATAGATCAACTACTCAAAGTATCAGATTAAAGTACATTAAAAGACTTATCGTTTCTTAGATTTCATTCTAAAGCAAAAAATATCATCATTGGACTTATGTTTTACTATTAAAGACTAAAACAAATTTTTTATTTTTTTTTATTTTTTATTTTTTTGGATTACTAAAAACTCAACAAGAATAACAAATACACAACCAGGTAAAACACACATGATAATCCCACCCCAACCTAAATGAAACATTGTCCTCAATGTAACAACAGGAAAAACAAAAGATACGGAATGAGTTCACCTGACTAGAGAGTTCGTGAACCTGGATGAAACAGTATGTTATTCTGCAAAAGAATAAGGAACGAAACAAAACAAAAGGAAGAAAAAAGAAAAATTAAAAATAACTAGATAATAAATAAAGACATAAATAAATAATTTACAACAATGGGGAAAAGGAAGATCAATCTGCATAAGTAGGGTCAGCAAGAGAGGCATCCTCTGCTGCAGGAATCTGGTTGTCCAGGAATGGTTTTAGCCTCTGTCCATTAACTTTGAACACTCTACCATCCATGTGATCTTCCACTTCAACAGCTCCATGGGGAAAAACTTGTTTCACAATGAAAGGTCTGGTCTATATGGATCGGAGCTTGCCTGGGTGAAGATGTAGTCGGGAGTCATATAGATAAACCTTTTGGTTGGGCTCAAAATTCTTCCTCATTATCTACTTGTCATGATCAGCTTTCATCTTTCATCTCTGCCTTGTAAGGCGGGAGTTGTCATAAGCATCATTCCTCAGTTCTTCAAATTCTATCAGTTGTAGCTTCCTTTGTGTACCTGTAGTACTCAGATCAAAGTTAAGAGTTTTAATAGCCCAATAGGCTCTATGTTCTAACTCAACAGGTAAATGACAAGCATTTCCAGATACAAGCCTGTAGGGAGACATTCCAAGTGGGGATTTGTAAGTAGTACGATATGCCCAAAGTGCATCTGGAAGTCGTAATGACCAATCCTTGCGGTCAGAGTTTACCGTTTTCTCCATTATTTATTTGATCTCCCTATTTCTAACTCTGTCTGGACATTTGTCTATGGGTGATAAGCAATAGAAATCTTGTGCACCACACCGTACCTGCGCATCAAGGCCTTAAATGATCTATTACAAAAATATGTTCATTGATCACTAATGTGGGGTGCCAAAACGTGACAGTACATGTTCCTTTAAGAATTTAACCACAATGGTATTGTCATTTTCTCGGCATGCCACTGCCTCAACCCATTTAGACACATAATCTACTACAAGAAGAATGTAGAGGTATCCAAAAGAAGGTGGAAAAGGTCTCATAAAATCAATACCCCAACGATCAAATACTTCAATTACAAGAATAGGGTTAAGAGGCATCATATGAAGACGAGACAGAGCACCTAATTTTTGACACCTTTCACAAGAACGGCAGAACCCATTGGTATCCTTAAATAAAGTGGGCCAATAAAAACCACACTGCAAGATTTTTGCAGCAGTTTTCTTTACTGAGAAATGGCCTCCACATACATGAGAATGACAAAAGGTAAGTACACTCAAAACTAAATATTCAGGAATACAAAATCGTATTATTTGGTCATGGCAGTATTTGAATAGATATGGATCACCCTAATAAATATTACGTACCTCGACCAGGAATTTACGATTATCTTGTGCACTCCAAATGGATGGACACTCACCATAAACTAAATAATTGACAATATATGCATACCATGCTGCTCGTGTGACTGCAAAAAGATGTTCATCAGGGAAGTCATCACGAATTGGTGGGCCTTCAGCAGTCATTAAACTCCAAGCGAGATAAGTGATCTACCACCACGTTTTCAACACCCGTTTTATCTTTGATGGTTAGATCAAATTTCTGTAACAATAGGATCCACTTAATCAATCTTGCTTTCGCCTCCTTCTTCGAAAGAAGGTATTTAAGGGCTGCATGATCAGTTAAAACAATGATGGGAGAACCAATCAGGTAAGCACGAATTTGTCCAAAGCAAAGACAACAACTAGCATTTCCTTTTTCAGTTGTGGAATAGTTCATTTGAGCACTATTTAGGGTCCTCCTAGCATAATACACGAAAAAAGGTTTCCCTCCCCTTCTTTGTCCTAACATTGCCCCAACTGCATAATCACTAGTATCACTCATAATTTCAAATGGAAAATCCAGTCAGGTGGTTCCATAATTGGGGCATATGTGAGTTTAGTGACTAATGTCTTAAAGGCATCTTCGCATTCTTGTGTCCATTCAAACGAATAGTCTTTAACAAGGAGGTTACATAGTGGTCTAGATATCGAGGAAAAGTTCTATATAAACCTCCTATAGAAATCAGCAAGCCCAAGAAAAGATCAAACATTATTCACAGTTTTGGGTATCGGCAGTGTAGGCACTACATTTTTACATATAAGTCTCGATGATGAGTCTCGTACGGAGGCACTACTCTTTAGGTTACGGAAGTCGCGGGAAACGAATGTCGGAAGGGGAAATTCAGAATAAGTATGTCATCAGATTCAATTCACATGTTCACTGCTTTCGTGTTCGTGCTGCATTCGTGAGCACGTTCAAACGTCAAGCAGATTGCGGGCGTTCTTGTAGCGTTCGAATCGGCGTTCAAACGGTGTCAGTACTTCTGGTTTTGCTGTTAGCCTCACGCCCAAGCCCAATTAGCCCATCCAAAAAAATAATTAAAATATTTAAAATACATGTCACAAATTAAATTAAATTAAATTAAATAAATCAAATCAAATCACTTCCTAAATAAAATCAAATCTCTTCTTAATCTAATCAAATCACTTCCCTAATCAAACACCAATTAAGATATCCACTCCCTAAATTAAACACATCTCTTCCTTTCATATAACCAATCAAAACACTTCCATTTTTTTAGGATTCCATTCCTTACCTAGAAACCCTAACAAACCATTATAAAAATAAGCCTAAACCAACCTTAGAACCTCTAGCTCATTCTCACAAAAACACAAAAAGAAAAGAACCTAGCATTCACGCCCATGGCAAAAAGTAAGAAGCAAAAAAAAATATAATTCTCCCTTCTCCTCCTCTCTAGCAACCGAAACCATAGCCCCCTAAACACCCTCACTACTGAAAATAATAAAGCAGCAAACATCATCACTGAAACCCCTCCTAAACAGCAAACATCATCACCGAAACAGTCACTAAATTACCCACTGTAATATCACTGAAAACACTCCTTGAAACTGCACTGCAGTGACCGAGAAAACCTTCCACAAGCTGTCCCACAAACTGCCGCATATACCCTCCACAAACTGCACTGAAAACAACCCAAAAACAATTCCAAAACAGTCTAAAACAACCCCGGAAACAACCCTAAAACAGTGACCAGAAAACACAACAAGAAACAGCAGCGAAACAGAGGAAACGACAACTCAAAACCATGAGGCAACAAATGAAAGCAGTGGACCAGTGAACCGGAGGAGTTGCGGAGCATCAATCCTTCCGACGGCCGTGTAACGCACTTTCGAGAGACGACCTAAGAGGTTAGACCTGAGGGCACCTTTCTTATTTATTCTCATTTTTTTGTTGTTTATTAGAATTCCTTCGCATGAGAGTCGTTTGTCGATACATGTTGTGGTCCTTGAGTGAATGAAATATGTGTTCTCTCTTGTGGTATATCGGATGGAAACCCGGACGTAAATTCCGTAGCCGAATCCAAATGGACGGTATTGCGGTTTGCACTCGGGATACAATGCCACGTACCACTTGAGAGATTCACATGTTTCGTTTCATCCAACCTTACGTTTTAAGCATGATTTAGTTGTTAGTATGTTATTAAGCATGATTTAGTGGTTAGTATGTTATTACTTTCTGCATGTTACTTATTTATGCATGGTGATATAATGCGCATGGGCAAATCAAGTCGGATTAAAGGTCCTCCGTTTTGAGGGATGAAAAGCCAAAGGGCTACCTTTGCCACGACGTTTTACCGCGCCGAACGAAGTATGTTTGATTGAATGTGAGATATGTTTAATCGGATATACGGAGTTCCAAATTATTATCTCATTCATTTGTATGCATTGTAATATAATGCGCATGGGCTAACTAGGGTGGATTAAAGGTCCTCTATTCGAGAGAAATGCCTGAAGGCTACCTTACCACGATGTTTAGCCGTGTCTTTTATTATGTCGTTTACCCTTTGCATCACTCACTGCTTTATTTACGCATGCATTGCATTCTAGTGCGAAGTTTGAGCGACATGTACATAGTTCAAGTATTAGATGCTTGAGTGACTGGCTATAGGCCAAGTGGGAGATTGTTGGACAGTTATGACCCATAGCGTCACTGTTTGTAAAAATATTGTGGTTTTGTACAAATTAACTATGTAGTAATGGAAATTACCTTTTATCATTTCGTAATTAAATTACTTAATTGTGTGAATGATGAAAGTCCTTATGATTAGTTCCGGATTGAGATGATATGAGACAGTATCAATCCACGATGGTTTAATCATTAAATATCCCTAGTCGTAGTATTATCGAGACTGGACATCGATAATGCGGAATAGACTAGTATCGTACTTGTGCGTGTTATGGAAGCGTAACAGCACAGTTATTATATATTTAAGTATTGGATACTTATGCAAGTGTGATAGGAGGTTGTGTTTTACCGATGGTAGGGAAAACAGCTTCGCTCTGGATAGACCCCTCGGAATCCCATTGGTAGTTTGACTATGTGTCTATGGGAGTCCGCATCAGGGTAGGTGTATTTGGTCTTAACCTGAGACTTGCATCGCTAGTACTTGCGACAATCGATACGCTTTAGTTTTGGTTGTCCAGGACTTTAACAGGTTCTGTGTACGCCACTTCTGGGTTTATTGAGAATCGTATTGTATTGGGTGTGATGTCAAGACGAAAGTATCACTTCAGTCATATGGAGATGATGGTCACACATGGATACAGAACTGGTTCTCTAAGGGTTGCAACCATCGGGATAATATGACTTGGTCATGATTATCCGATAATAAAGAGACTAGTTGCTGGTGATCCGATATATGCTTCGTACGGGGCAGACATTGTACCAGCCCCAGGCCTTGCATGTGACATCCGATACTGGATCGAAATACGCAATACTATGGTATACTACGCCTGATATAGATCGTATATTCCATTAAGAATATTTATGGAGAATTGGGTAGGCATGGCGCTTTGCTAGAAGCCAACATTGTCTCATAAATCGGTAAAAATGTAGTACAAGGTAAGTACGTGCTCGGATAGTCCGACGACCGGATTTACTGCCAACATATCCAGGGATCTCTTGGTTACTTCCCGAAGATTCACCGATGATGTATGATTCGAGCTAAATTAATCTGGGATTAATTGCGGAGAGACTTTATCTTGGATAAAGTATTATTTAAAGAGAGAGAAAGATTAATATGGAATTAATCGACAAAATAATATATTCAATATATTAAACGAAATTGGATTTTGACGCGGAATTAAAATTCGATTTTAATTCGGGCAAACGAATTGTTTTAGAATTAATTCGTTAGCGATGTGAATAGTAATTTCGTTAGGCATAATTATTTAATTACGTCACGATTGAAGTTTGTTAATTCAGAATTAGCGAAACCGAGCCCGGAAGTATTTGCGAGCCCACTCGCATTTTGAATCAAGTGGGGCCCACAATTCACATCGCGAGTCACATCACTTGTCACTTTAGTGATAGATGTCTTATCACCTTTTTGGTGAGTGACATGCAGTCACTATTCATGAAAGAAGTGGTTGTGAGCATTTATTGAGATTTTGGAGCCAAAATTTTGGCTTTGACTTTTGTAAAGCATATACCAACTTTGGTAATTGTTTTTTCATTATTTTTTTGGAAACAAATTTAAAACAAAAGAAAACCTCTCTCACTCTCTCTTGATTGCCGAAACTAGAGCAAGAAATACTCTCCCATTTTCTTTCTTTTTCTTGACCGAATTTGAAGGAAGAACTTGAAGAATTTTGTTGCAAAATTTTTAAAGGGCCATCACTCTTCAAGGATCATATCAAGGTGTTAGGGAAACCTACTTGAGAGCTTGGAAATCAAAACAAAGCTTGGAGCTTGTGGACTTCTCTTAGCCGAATCATTGGTGTTCTTGGAGGAGCAAATTTTGTTGATCAACACATCCAAAGCCGATCATTGTAAGTGTGTTTCTGCCTCACTTCTTTGATATTCATTCATGATTTTATGCTTATTTGATCTTGGGACTAAATCTAGAAACCCAACAATGGTATCATTGAGCCAAAATGAGCATGAAATGAATTAGGGTAAAATTTGGGTAAAATCAATGTGAGCATGATTTGAAAAAATTGATTGATTGAGTATGCTTAAATGTTGATATATTGAGGTTGGATTGGATCAATTTCATGTAATATTGATTGGATCAATTTTTGCCCCTTGGATAGGCTTGGCCGAATCATGTTGTTACCCTAGGTTCTTGGTATTTTTTGTTTTGATGCTCATTGGATAACTTGAAACGAATTGGAAATGTCGATTTGTAATTCGATCGGATTGAAAAATGAAATCGGACAAAAATCCTTACCTTGGCCGAGAACAAATTAGCATGTATGGACTTGATTTTTGATTCAAGAATGTTGGACATTAGTTGAACAAATAGGATACATAATTAATTGGTTAAATTGTATTTTGGAAATATTGATTTAGTTAATTAATTGATGTATTACACTTTATTAATTAAGTTATAAAATTTGGAATTTTAATAATTTGGTTAATTGGGCTTAATTTTGAATTGGGCTTGAAAATGTTATATTTGGGCATAATGGGCTTGGTTGGGCCAATTTGGTTTAGGCCAATTGGATTGGATCCAAATTGGGCCTAAATCATTCCATTAAGTCCAAATGTAATAAATGGGCTTTAAAAGTTTAATTGGGCCTTATGGGCTAAAATTGTTTTCTTGGCAAATGAGGGTGATTCCTTAATTGGGCTTGGTAATTGGGTTTGACCCATATTGACGAAAGCCCATGCCTTATGAAATCAATTGAAAGCCCATCAGACTTTAATTAAACGAACATTGGATGTTAGTTGGGCTTTGAGACCCGATAAGATTAGATTTGGAATCTAAGTCGTTAAAGCACATTAAAAAGTGTAGATATTTAATTTGGAATTAAATAAATGAATTAGTATTGAATACGAATTAAATTAGATTTAACGAGTAGTTCGATATAATTCAAGAATTCATTTTGAGTACTTATTCGCAAACGAGTTGGACTCGCATAAAATCAAATCGTTGTTTGAACATTGGATGATCACATAATTAAAGACTAATTAATTGGATTAGATTGGTTGAATTGCATGCTATGAATGAATATATGGATGTGTTGAATGAATAGCGTATATCGGATGGATATTAGAGGGAAAGGGCAATTTTAGAAATTGTTGTAAATTTGGAATTTATAAATTGGACCTGCGTGTCCAGCCTTATCTCTCATTATTTCTTTGTATTCTCTTCTCACCAAATTCCCCTCAATGTTATGAGGTTTCTATTATTGTATTATGTAATTGGGTAGAAGTAGAATAGTGCTAGCCGGGGAGAGGAAAGAGAGTGATTTGTTCTAGGAACAAGTTGTTAAATATCCATCCGCATATCGTTATTAATTTACTTTCGCGAGTTATTATGTTTTTAGAATGCATGTTTAAGGGTGTATGATGATGAGACCTAACAAAGATAATAAATTGGTTGCCAATTTACGTGAAAATCCCTCAAAACATATTAAGCGATATTTCCTTCCATTGAGTGATTCTTACTCAAGATCCAAGATTGGCATTGGCTTGTTGGCCAAAGTCAAGGCCTTTGTCATATCGCGAATGTGTTTGAATCATGAAAGTTTTGTTCCATATTGGTGTCTTATCCAAGTTGTGATTTGTTGGCCAAAGTCAAGATCACTTCTTGTCCATCGACATTGATTACGAAACTTTCCCACGTCAATGGGTCCCGCTTAACTGGAATCATTAAGCTTGTTGTGCCAAAGCCAATACTTAGTTGATTCAGAGGAAACAGGTTAGGAAATACATTGGATGTATTGGCATATATATTGTATATATGTTTCGGACTTGGATGTCCACACTACCGGATCTAGGAATTGGATGAGATCCAATTGATCTTCGAGATATACCTAGTTAAATATCATACAGCTTGTTGGCCAAAGTCAAGGTTATGCGTTATTTAACGGGATCCTAGCCCACTAGGAAACTGGGTTTCCCGAGTACTCGACGGAGGGTTAGAGGCTCGCCGAAAAATAGTGGGAGGCTAGTATTGAACTTGCAATTTCGTTCGAATACTTAGCTTTACGCGCTTTCAAATATTTTCGTCAAAATTATTTTATTAGTTGGACTAATATATTGTTATTTTTCTTGTAACAGTTGGACTGTACCCTTCATTGTTAATCGGATAATTAGATTATCGCGATCAAAATGACCGGAAAGAATAGTGTGCGTGACATTATCATGGGAGAAAATGTCTTCAACGGCACTTACTTCTCCAATTGGGAACTCAATCTCAGGATAGTCCTGGATCTGAGAGGCTTCTATATACTATAGAGAGACCTCTTGGCCTAAGCCCAGTTCTGATCAGTTGCTCGAGCTAGATCTTTGGAAGACACATAGTGACGACAACGCGACTGCTCAGTCAATAGTTTTGCTGCTATGACTCAGCAATTCCGTCGACAAAACAAGGGATTAGATCCCTATAACATGTTGGCGAAGTTGCACGATCTGCACCTATATAACCTTAGGTCACAGCGATATGAGTTACAGAATAAGCTCTTCCGTGCTCGGATGTCGGAGGGTACGTCTGTGGAACATCACGTGACACAGATGATTGCCGATATTGAGCAGCTTGGATAAATGGGGATTGTCTTTGAGATAGAGACCTCTATAGATTTGGTCTTGTAGTCTCTCCCCGACACTTGGAGTGGGTTTATCATGAACTACAACATGATGAACCAAGAGCAGACTCTTGGAGAGCTGATGTCCACGCTGCGTGAGGCAGAAAAGGAGCTTCAAAATAGCAAAAAGCGCGAGGCGCACTTTTCTTCGACATCTCATTCACCGAGGGCTGGGCTCAAGGCGACTGGAGGTGTGAAAAAGAAAAAGCATAAGAAGAAGGGCAAGGGTAAGGCGTCAAAGGCTTCTGGGAAGCCGAATGACAAGTCTCAGGATGTTTGCCTCTAGTGCGGGAAGGGGGTCACTGGAAACATGACTGCCGCGAGTACAAGGCGCTCTAGAAGGAGATAAAGGCGGGCAAGGCACCGGCCTCAAGTATGTTGTTATAGAAATAAACATGACTACTTCTAGTTTTAAAAATTGGATTTTTGATTCTGGTTGTGGTACTCACATTTGTACTGATGTGTAGGATCTACAGGATTAGCAGGAAACTGGCGTCAGGGGAGATTGATCGGCGTGTTGGAAATAGGACATCTGTTACCGTTTTGGCCGTGGGCACTTTTGTTTTGGAACTGCCCTCGGGGCATGTACTTGAACTTTTGGACTGTTATTATGTACCTAGTTTGACTAGGAATATTATTTCTGTATCTATGTTAACCCAATGTGGGTATACTTTTGTATTTCGAAACACTGGGTTTTTATGTATAAAAACGAAAAAGAAATTTGCACTGCTGTTGTAAATAATGGTCTTTATATTTTGAATATAAATCAATCTCAACAATATTCTGTAACAAACAAAAGACTTAAAGTTAGTCATAAAGATGAAATTTATATGTGGCATTTTCGTCTGGGACACATAAACAAGACTCGCATATCCACACTTTCGAAGAGTGGGTACTTGGACGGATTTGATCCAAATTCATATGACGTCTGCGAATCTTGCTTATTAGGCAAAATGCCTAAGTCACCTTTTAGCGGTAAAGGTGTACGTGCCACCGAACTGTTAGCCCTTGTTCATAGTGACGTTTGTGGGCCCATGTCTAGCCAAGCTAGAGGTGGATATGAATACTTCGTAACAGTTACGGATGATGCATCACGTTATGGTTATGTGTATCTTATGAGACACAAGTCGGAAACTTTTGAGAAATTCAAATAGTTTCGACACGAAGTTGAAAAACAGACCGGTAAGAGTATTAAGACATTACGATCGGACCGTGGTGGCGAATACTTGAGCAATGAGTTTCTTGACTACTTGAAAGAATATGGTATTCTTTCAGAGTGGACTCCTCCTAGAACACCGCAATTAAACGGTGTGTCCGAACAGAGAAACTGAACTTTGTTAGACATGGTGAGGTCTATGATGAGTCGCACTGAGCTACCTATTTCCTTCTGGGGATATGCATTAAACAGTGCAATACTTATTTTGAATAAGGTTCCGTCAAAGTCTGTTCAATAGACTCCGTATGAGATATGGACAGGAAAGAAATCGGGTTTCTCATTCCTAAAGATTTGGGGATGCTGGGCATACGTCAAACGTTTGGAAGGTACCAAACTTGAACCCAAATCGGATATATGCCTATTCGTAGGATATCATAGGGAAACCAAAGGATATTACTTCTATCACCCACAAGAGAACAAAGTATTTGTTACTCTACATGCGGTTTTCCTTGAGAAGGAATTCCTAAATTCAGTGGTTAGATGGAGGAAAGTAGAACTCGATGAAAATCAGAGTGATACTGTTCCTGGCATTGAATCCTCAAAGGAACATGAACAGTTCATCAGGGATGAAGTTGTACCACAATCTTCGATTACACAAGGAGCGCGTAGGTCGGAGAGAGTTAGGAAACAACCTGAGAGGTATGGGTTTCTAATCTCACCTCATGTAGATATTAATCTCATTGAGGATAACGAACCGGCTACGTATGAAGAAGCGATACAAGATATCGATTCCGCTTTATGGCAAGAAGCCATGAAGTCCGAGATGGATTCCATGTACACCAACCAAGTTTGGACACTGGTTGATGCACCAGAAGGCGTAAAGCCTATTGGATGCAAATGGGTCTTCATGAAGAAGACCGACATGGATGGCAACGTACAAACGTACAAAGCTAGGCTTGTAGTGAAGGGGTATCGTCAACGACATGGTGTCGATTACGATGAAACTTTCTCACCCGTTGCCATGATTAAATCCATTCGGATAATGCTTGCGATAGCTGTATATTTCGATTACGAGATATGGCAGATGGACGTCAAAACCGCTTCCCTTAACGGAAACCTTTTGGAGGATGTTTATATGCAACAGCCTGACGGTTTTGTCGTTCCGCGACTTGCAAACAAGGTTTGTAAGTTAAATTGATCCATTTATGGATTGAAGCAAGCATGGCGTTCTTGGAACCAACGCTTTGATGAGATCATAAAAGAATATGATTTCTTTCAAAACGAAGATGATCCTTGTGTATATAAGAAGGTTAGTGGGAGAGCACTGACATTCATTGTCCTTTATGTTGACGATGTATTGCTTATTAGCAATGACATTCCCATGTTAACGTCGGTGAAAGCTTGGCTTTCATTGAAATTCTCCATGAAAGCTCTAGGAGAAGCAGCCTTTATTCTAGGAATAAATATCTACCGGGATAGATCTAGAAAGCTGCTTGGACTCTTCCAGAGTAAGTACATTGACAAAGTGTTGAAGAGATTCAACATGGATCAGTCCAAGAAGGGA
This sequence comes from Zanthoxylum bungeanum, assembly GCA_019454045.1. NCBI lineage: Eukaryota > Viridiplantae > Streptophyta > Magnoliopsida > Sapindales > Rutaceae > Zanthoxylum > Zanthoxylum bungeanum. The sequence goes on from SKCR01013095.1 coordinate 16,000, forward strand.
CTGTTACCACTGTCACATGGCGTCACTGTGTCCTAAAACTCAAGATGAGAGAGACAGCATGAGTCGGATACCGTTCACCTCGGCAGTCGGATCGATCATGTATGCCATGATATGTACACGACCTGATGTCTCCTATGATTTGAGCATGTGTAGTCGCTATCAGGCCGATCCAGGTGAAGGTCACTGGATGGCGGTTAAGAATATCCTTAAGTATCTTAGATGAACTAAGGATGCTTTCTTAATCTATGGAGATGGAGAACTTGAGGTAACTGGGTATACCGATCAAGTTTCCAAACCGACAAAGACGACTGTAAGTCGCAATCCTGGTACATATTTTGTTTGAATAACGGAGCAGTAAGCTGGAAATCTTCCAAGCAAGAGACTGTTGCCGATTCAACAACAGAAGCGGAGTATATTGCTGTAGCTGAAGCAGCAAAGGAGGCAGTTTGGATCCGAAAATTCCTAATTGGATTAGGAGTAGTTCCGTTAGCAGCTGAGCCCGTTCTATTGTATTGTAACAATAACGGGGCTATATCGCAGGCTAAGGAACCGCGGTCTCATCAACGATCCAAGCATGTTCTTCGACGTTTCCATCTGATTCGTGAGATCATACATTGTGGCGATGTGAAGATCGAGAAGGTCGCATTAGAGGACAACATTGCAGATCCGCTGACGAAAGCCATTCATCAGCCGAAGTTTGAGTGACATGTACATAGTTCAGGTATTAGATGCTTGAGTGACTGGCTATAGGCCAAGTGGGAGATTGTTGGACAGTTATGACCCATAGCGCCACTGTTTGTAAAAATATTGTGGTTTTGTACAAATTAACTATGTAGTAATGGAAATTGCCTTTTATCATTTCGTAATTAGATTACTTAAATGTGTGAATGATGAAAGTCCTTATGATTAGTTCCGGATTGAGATGATATGAGACATTATCAATCCACGACAGTTTAATCATTAAATATCCCTAGTCGTAGTATTATCGAGACTGGACATCGATAATGCGAAATATACTACTATCGAACTTGTCCGTGTTATGGAAGCGTAACAGCATAGTTCTCATATATTTAAGTATTGGATACTTATGCAAGTGTGATAGGAGCTAGGTTTTGTTTTATCGATGGTACGGAAAATAGCTTCGCTCTAGATAGACCCCGCGGAATCCCATTGGTAGTATGACTATGTGTCTATGGCAATCCGCATCATGGTAGGTGTATTTGGTCTTAACCTGAGACTTGCATCGCTAGTACTTTCGACAATCGATACGCTTTAGTTTTGGTTGTCCAGGACTTTAACAGGTTCTGTGTACGCCACTTCTGGGTTTATTGAGAATCGTAGTGTATTGGGTGTGATGTCAAGATGGAAGTATCACTTCAGTCATATGGAGATGATGGTCACACAGGGATACAGAACTGGTTCTCTAAGGATTGCAACCATCGGGATAATATGACTTGGTCATGATTATCCGATAATAAAGAGACTAGTTGCTAGTGATCCGATATATGCTTCGTACGGGGCAGACACTGTACCAGCCCCAGGCCTTGCATGTGACATCCGATACTGGATAGAAATACGCAATACTACGGTATACTACGCCTGATACAGATCGTATATTCCAGTAAGAATATTTATGGAGAATTGGGTAGGCATAGCGCTTTGCTAGAAGCCAACCTTGTCTCGTAAATCGGTAAAAACGTAGTACGAGGTACGTACATTTTCTGATAGTCCGACGATCGGATTTACTGCCAACATATCCAGGGATCTCTTGGATCGCTTCCCGAAGATTCACCGATGATGTATGATTCGAGCTAAATTAATCTGGCATTAATTGCGGAGAGACTTTATCTTGGATAAAGTACTATTTAAAGAGAGAGAAAGATTAATTTGGAATTAATCGACAAAATAATATATTCGATATATTAAACGAAATTGGATTTCGACGCGGAATTAAAATTAGATTTTAATTCGGGCAAACGAATTGATTTAGAATTAATTCGTTAGCGACGTGAATAGTAATTTCGCTAGGCATAATTATTTAATTATGTCACGACGGAAGTTTGTTAATTCAGAATTAGCGAAACCGAGCCCGGAATTGTTTGCGAGCCCACTCGTATTTTGAATCAAGTGGGGGCCACAAGTCACATCGCGAGTCACATCACTTGTCACTTTAGTGATAGATGTCTTATCACCTTTTTGTTGAGTGACATGCAGTCACTATTCATGAAAGAAGTGGTTGTGAGCATTTATTGAGATTTTGGAGCCAAAATTTTGGCTTTGACTTTTGTAAAGCATATACCAACTTTGGTAATTGTTTTTTCATTATTGTTTTGGAAACAAATTGAAAACAAAAGAAAATCTCTCTCACTCTCTCTTGATTGCCGAAACTAGAGCAAGAAATACTATCCCATTTTGTTGCAAAATTTTTAAAGGGCTAGCACTCTTCAAGGATCATATCAAGGTGTTAGGGAAACCTACTTGAGAGCTTGGAAAATCAAAACAAAGCTTGGAGCTTGTGGACTTCTCTTGGCCGAATCCTTGGTGTTCTTGGAGGAGCAAATTCTGTTGATCAACACATCCAAAGCCGATCATTGTAAGTGTGTTTCTGCCTCACTTCTTTGATATTCATTCATGATTTTATGCTTATTTGATCTTGGGAATAAATCTAGAAACCCAACACTCTATTCGAGGGAAATTCCTAAAGGCTACCTTTACCACGATGTTTTGCCGCGCCGGACGAGGTACACTCGATTGAACGTGAAATGTGTTCCATCGGGCACACGAGGTCCTACATTGTGTATTTGTTTATCCATGCATGTGTTTGTGTCATTTCAGATGCTATTTTGGCAATCTCGTTCGAACGCGTTTCCAAATGCTACATGAACGTATACATTCTGCCTCATTCCGTTCGAACGCATTTACGAACGCTACTACTCGAACGCGCGTCTATTTTATTGTATCATGCATCAGGTCTTATCTCGTTCGAACGCGTTATCAAACGCTATACGAACGTGGACATTCTTTTTATCGTTCGAACGCAATATCAAACGCTACTCGAATGCTTACATTCTGTTTATCGTCCGAACACGTTATCAAACACTACTCGAACGCTTACATTCTGTTTACCAATCGAACGCGTTTACGAACGCTAGATGAACACGCATACATTGGATAGATTCCTTCATCATGTTTCATGCATGTTTGTTTCCATAGTCATTCTCTTCCCCATCATATGCTTAGTTAGCTCTCTCTAATATTTATGCCTTTACCGTTATTGTTTATTTTTTCCGCATTTATTTATTCGATATGCTCATGAGATTATGTGCTCGCTTTTTTTATTAATTCCTTTATAGTTGTTATTAGTTACATTATTGCACTTTATTGTTTAATACGTTCATGAATTATGTATTTTGCCTTCATTTCTTTCATTTACGATTATGGGTGTGCAAACTTGCATGTTGCTTAAATTATCTGGTACGTGTAGCATGAGATTTGGTTGTATTATTGCACAAATCATTTCATTACAAGTGGCATAAGTAAGGGACCATTCTGAACCCAATGGTTTGAGGTCTTCCCTTGCGAGGGGTGAGTACGGCCTTAAATCATTTTCCCGGTTCACACCGGGTGGCGACTCCATTTTTAGTTCTCCGGTTTAGTCCCCCATGGGCTATTCCGTACTCCCAATCAGGCTGTGAGCCTGGAACAGCATCGCCGATTTCTGTGTCCTACAGTCTGGCGACTCCATTGGGGATAGATAATTGGCCCCGAAATAATGTCTTGTAGTGATTGTGATTTGTGCTTTAGTAAACTGTGTCTATCGTGGGTTGAAGGGGTTTAATCAAAGGAATTATTAGAGCTAAGTAATGGTTTGGTGTCTTTCCTCATTCACTACCTTTCTATAAGGAAAAGCTGCAAAGGCACATAGATAATCATTACTCGAAGCTTACTGTGATGGACTAATTTAGAAGACTTGTTGTTTATTCCTATCATCAAGGCGATAAGAGCCTAAGAGGCTTGTGTATTTAAGAGAGTTCGCTCCACCCTCCCTCTGGGGAATCTTCAATAGGAAGTCCATTTTATAATCAGTCACGTATCACAACTCGTTGGCATGTACCATAAGGTATAAAAAAGGGTGCGCTCACTTGGTCGCTTGAACCCTTGAGTGGGGAGACCTAGTTGTGGGCAATCATTTGGATTTAGTTGGACTTCTTGTCAGAAATGCAAACTTGTTGGGCCATTTAAACTGGGATGAGTTCGTATCTTATGACAATTGGGCTAAAAGTTTCTAAAATGCTGATGGGCCACTCTGTTGAAATTGTTTCTTTATGTTTATGCTTAGGTCCATCATCATTTGGATTCAGTTGGACTTCTTGTCAGAAATGCGAACTTGTTGGGCATTTAAACTAGGATGAGTTCGTATCTTATGACAATTGGGCTAAAGGTTTCTAAAATACCGATGGGCCATCCTGTGTTTGGGCCCCTTATCATTTGAAGTTGTTTAGCCATGTTATCATAAAGATGTAAACCTGTTGGGCCTTTCCAACTGGGACAAGTTTGCATCTTCCAATAATGTGATTAAAGCTTTAAAATGATAAGAGGCCAACTTATATATTCCATGCATTGCACGCATGCATGCTGACTGAGAATATTAAAAGACACCATAGTTCTCGTTGGGTTAGGAAAGATGGAAGACTTATCAAAAGGCCGATAGCAAATATGAGTGAATCAGAGAATGAGGTATCCCGTATGGATCAGTTAGAGATCAATCTCATAAGTAAGGGACCATTCTGAACCCAACGGTTTGAGGTCTTCCCTTGCGAGGGGTGAGAGCGGCCTTAAATCTTTGTCCCGGTTCACACCGGGTGGCGACTCCATTATTCTCCGGTTTAGTCCCCCGTGGCTACTCCGTACTCCCGACCAAGCCGCGAGCCCGGGACAGCATGCGTCGCCCAGTTCCTGTGTTCCCACAGTCTGGCGACTCCACTGGGGATAGAGAATCGGCCCCGAAATATTGTCTTGTGATGTTTGGATTTATGTTTTAATTGACCGTGTCTATAGTGGATAAAGTGAGGGTTTAATCAAAGGCATTTGAGGCTAGGTAATGGTTTGGTGTCTTCCTTCATTCACTACCTTTCTAGAAGGAAAAGCTGTAAAGGCACCTAGATAGCCATCTACTCGTAGCCTATTGTGATGGACTAATTTGGAGGACTCGTTGTTTATTCCTGACACCAAGCGATAAGAGCCTAAGAGGCTTGGGTATTTAAGTGAGCCTCGCTCCACCTTCCCTCTGGGGAATCTAAACGGGAAATCCATTTGACAGTCCGTCACACACCATAGCTCATTGGCACGTACCTTAGTGTATAAAAAGGGTGCGTTGCTCACTTGGTGCTCGAACCCTTGAGTGGGGAGACCTAGTTGTGGGCTATCCTTCGCTGGTGAGAGCCTTTGTCTATACTCTTGCTAACCCACCCATAGACCGGGTTGGCTAAAGTAACAATTATTTCCTTAAATATGTGCTTATGGACCATCCTCATTTGGATGCAGTTGGACTATTGTCAGAAATGCGGGCTTGCTGGGCCATTTAAACTGGGGCAAGTTCGCACCTTATGACTATTAGGCCAAAAGCTTCTGAAATGTTGATAGGCCATTATGTAGAAATTATTATGTCATGTTTGCATCATCTTTCTTCTATGCTTGTGTTTGGGAACATCGTCGTTTGGATCCATTTGGACCATTTGTCATGGGATATGGGCTTGTTGGGCCATTTAAACTGGGACAAGAACGTATTTCATGACTATTGGGCCAAAGGCTTCTAAGCGATTGATGGGCCACTTTGTGATTGTGTTCGGAACGTTACCATTTGGATTTAGTCAGGCACTTTGTCATGAGATGTGAACTCATTGGGCCATTTTAACTGGGATGGGTTCACTCCTATGACAATTAACCCGAAAGATTCTAAAATGATAACGGGCCGATTTGTTTGAGAGTTATAATTGATTTAGTATGTTATATATGTTACATGCATCTCATGCACCTCATACATAATATCATGTTAACACCATCTATGTCTCAAAAAGACATCATAGATACCGTTTGGGTTAGAGAAGGGACAAGACTCACTAAAAGAACAAGTATGAGTGAATCCGATAATGAGGTGTCCCGTATGGATCAGTTAGAGAACGGTCTCGCCAAGGTCACTGAATAGTTGCAAGCTTTGACTACTGCTATGGCTGGTATAGCTGGGTCTCGTGCCGGGGTTAATTCTGGGGATGTGAGGCAAGAGGAATCTCTGAACATATTGGGGGATGATACCCCCGCTTTTGATGATGATATGGCAGAGTATGCAGCAGGCACAGTATCTGGGTCTCAGACAGAGTTACAGAAACTTCGGGATCAGGTTGAGTCGGTTACCCGCAAGATGAGGGGTAAGAATAAGGATCTGCTGGATTATGACACACTGACTTTCGAGGAACAGTTGTCGGCACAGTTCAAGATGCCTGATATGGCTAAGTTTAACGGGAATGGGGATCCAAGGGTGCATCTCCGACAGTTTGTATCAGTCATGAGTTCAGTTGGCCTGTCTCAGCGCCAAGTGCAAAAAAAGTTTGGAATGTCGCTCGAGGGAGCTCTCGTGGTGTGGTACCACAGTTTGGAGAAGAAAGTGAAGGAAGATTGGAGGGAGTTGGCTGATGCTTTCCTGAAGCAGTATATCACTGACCTAGAGATCGATCTGTCACTCCGTGATCTGGAGAATGTTAAGTAGAAATCGGAGGAGAGTTTTAAGGAGTACGTGGACCTATGGAGGGGTCAGTTGTTGAAAATGCAGACTAGGCCCTCGGAGAAGGACCAGATTAAAATGATCATCAAGGGCACCAAGCCCTCCATCTATGGGAAGCTGAGGAGGATGACTCCATGATTACTGATTTTCGGCAGTTGAGGGAAACTGTCATGGATATTGAGGAAGAAGAGGCCGAGAATAGAAAATTCTATGGTCTGAACAGGAGGCCCATTGGGGGAACATCGGGAGCAAAGCCCGTTTCTCTGCTGAGATTGCCGCTATCCGGAACCGACAGTTTTCCAACTTGGGAAGGCCCCTGTCCAAGGTGCTAGAGAAACTGAAGAGGCAAGGGCTCTTAAAACCCTTGGAAGCCAAACCATTACCCAATCCCCTACCATCACATTATAACCTAAGCCTTTACTGTCACTTTCACACAACAAAAGGGCCATGACACTGACAATTGCGCCCGACTCCGCCATGAAATCCAAGACCTGATAGACTCCAAGAAAATACCTTACCCAGAGACAGACAGCCTGACACACACAGAAACCCCTTACCCAATTACCGTTTCGTACCACCACCAGCCTATATGATCAATTCTGGCCTCCCAGAAGACCTTGTCCTAAAATCCTTCCACCCTCAAGCCTTTTGCCTTGGAATCTGGGATAGTAATAGTGAAGATGAGGCAGAGCAGGGGAAAGCTTTGGCTTGATTTCTCTAGTAGTGATGAGGAAGAAGTAAGGGGAATGACGCGTAGCGGTCGCTTTTACAATGATATGGCAGAAAAGGGTAAGGAAGTTTTGACAGATGGTAGAGAAGTGGTTGAGACTGCAGAAAATACTGAGGCTGATATAGTGTTGAAGCAATTGAGGAAGACTAGAGCACAAGTGAGTATCTGGGAACTGTTATGTGCTTCTCGAGAGCATAGGCAGGCCATGGTTGAGGCCTTGAGCAAAATTGTGGTACCGGAAGACGCCAACCCTGCAATGTTTGTTGGGTCAGTTCAGAAAGAAGCTTTGCAGATATCTTTTTTTGAGGATGAACTCCCGCTGGAAGGGAGAAATCATAATAGGCCTCTATTTATCAGGGCCGAAGTGAGGGGCAAGAAAACTTCATGTGTGATGGTGGATGACGGTTCGTCCATCAATGTGTGCCCGTTGAAAATTCTGGCAAAATTGGGTATGAAAGCAACAGACTTGGACCCCTCCAGTATGAATATTAAGGCTTATGATGACAGTAAAAGGGGAGTTGAGGGTACCTTTGTAGCTATGGTCAAGGTAGGCCCTATTGAAGATGAAGTCGAGTTTACAGTGCTGGACATCCCAGCCACTTTTGCCTTATTGTTGGGAAGGCCTTGGTTTCACAAACTTGGGGGCGGGGCGTGCCTTCCACTTTGCATCAGATGATCAAGTTCCCGTATGAGAGAAGTTGTTACTATCCGGGCTGAGGTAGATAATGTCGGGCTGCCTTGGAGATGCAACCTTTCACAAGGTTTCAGGTGTCAGCTACTTTTGAGGAATGGGTGTGATCCTAGGGTGGCTAGGATCATGAGAAAAATGAAGTTTGAACCGGGTGAAGGTTCAAAGTTGCCAGATTTCAGAGGACAGACCACTCGGAAAGGTTTGGGGTATAAGTCTGATGAAGAAAAGCCAAAGGTCAAGAAAAAGGGCCTGAAACTGATGGAATGTTTTGTGAGAGCTTCAGGATATCAAGGGGAGCCAGAACTTGTGGAAGTTAATGGGATTGTGGTACCTGGATTTGAGATCTTCCAGGATTTGTTGGGTGAGAAACCGCTGATTAAAGAAGCCGTGGAAGCAGAGAATTGGGAAGAAGAGTTGATGAAGTTGGAGAACCTGACTCTGGGAGAGGATGAAAAGCCTGAGCAAGACCTGATTGCAGAGGAAGAAGTGTCTATAGATGATGAAGACATTTACCTTCCTGATTTGTTTGAATGTACTTCCGCATTATCCAATAATAAAGACATTTCTTTTGCTTACTTGCCTGAGTCATTTCCATTTACTCTGCACGAATCAAGCATATTTGATATCAGTTCGGCCAGAACTACTGCATTTAACCTTGGGTACACTTGAGAACCCCAAGGAAATTCTGATTGCAAGTGAAGTTACCCCTGAAGAGAGGGAGAAACTAGAAGAAGTGTTGGTCAGATATGCCAAAGTATTTGCTTGGTCCTATGGGACATGCCTGGGGTAGACAGAAATATTGCCCAGCACACAATACCAACTTATCCGAATATGAGACCAGTAAAACAGAAACTCCGACGGATGAGACCAGAATGGGCTGAGAAAGTCAGAGAGGAAGTTAAGAAACAGATAGAGTGGGGGTTCCTGGAAGTAGTAAAATATCCAGAGTGGTTGGCTAATATAGTGCCGGTACCAAGAAAGATGGGAAGGTCAGAATGTGTGTAGACTACAGAGATCTCAACAAAGCTTGTCCGAAAGATGATTTTCTTTTGCCGCATATAGATGTTCTGGTTGATAGCGCGGCTTTATCTGCTATGTATTCATTTGCAGATGGGTTTTCAGGTTACAATCAGGTCTCATGGCCGAGGAAGATAACACAAGACTGCATTTGTTACCGAGTTGGGTACTTATTGTTACAAGGTTATGCCGTTTGGGCTTAAGAATGCTGGGGCTACGTATCAGCGGATGGCCACTACACTTTTCCATGACTTAATGCACAAAGAGATTGAGGTGTATGTGGATGACAATGATGAGGAAATCAGAGACGCGGTTGGGCATATTGAAGCCTGGAAAGGTTCCTTCAGAGAGTTGACAGATATAACCTGCGGGCTTAATCCCAAGAAATGTGTGTTTGGGGTGACATCAGGAAAATTCTTGGTCATACAGTAGGAATGGGCGGAATAGAGGTAGACTCCGGGAAGATCAAGGCAATCACAGAAATGCCTGCAACAAAGACAGAAAAAAGTCAGCAGCATTCTTGGGAAGATTCAGTATATCAGTCGGTCATTGCCCAAGTTGACATCAGTATGTGAGCCTATCTTCAACTATGAGAGAAAAGATCAGCCGTGAGATGGAATGAACAGTGTCAGACAGCCTTCGACAAGATCAGAGAGTACTTGTAAAGCCTCCTGTATTGAAACCTCTGAGGACCGGGCAGACCTTTGATATTGTATTTGGCTATAGAATCAGAAGCACTAGGGGCAATGATGGTACAGCAGAGATGAGACAGGGTAGAACATGCATCTATTATCTTTGTAAGAAGATGCTCACGTATGAGGCTCGATACTCGGGAAGTTGAGAAGATCTGTCTTGCAGTGGTTGGGCTTCCAGAAAATTGCGACATTATTTCCAGTCATACAGATCCAGATAGTGGCCAAGGAAATCCTCTGAAATATCTTCAGTCGTGCCTTCACTAGTGGGAAAGTTGGGCAATGGTTGGTATTGCTGACAGAGTTTGACATTGAATATCTCACCTCCAAATGATCAAAGGGCGAGCAGTAGCAGAGTTTCTGGCAATGCAACCTGTTTGAGGGGAATCAGTATAAGTTTGAATTTCCAGATGAAGAGATCCAAGCAATAACAGTTCAGAGATGGAAGATGTATTTTGACGGAGCAGTGAATTACAAGGGACCTGGAATTGGAATCGTGATAGTGACCCCCGAAGGGGAGACTTTGCATTTGGCCAAAGGTTGACATTCGAGAGTGACTAAATAACATGGCCGAGTATGAAGCATGTGCTTTTTGGTTTGACAGCATTGATAGCCTTGAAGGCCGGGAGTGTGGAAGTCTAAGAACGGAGATTCTATGTTGGTAGTCCAGCATATGCGAGGAAAATGGGAATTGAAAGAAGAACGGTTGAAACCTTACCTTTTTTCACCTCAGAAAGTTGGCACAGGTTATCCCCGAGTGTAAGTTTCAACACTTACCGAGAGAAGAGAATCAGATGGCAGATGCATTGGCTACACTTGCAGCAACTTGGGAAAATCAGAAAAAGTTAGTGATGAACCGTTGATACTGACAACAGCGAGCAGACCTGTTTATGAGATAGAAAGAATTCTGGGAGTTGAGGTCGACGACGGTAACCTTGTATTATGACATTCAGAGGTATCTGGAACATGGTGAACTCCCGGAAGGGGCAGGCAGAAAAGACAGAATAGCCATTCAGAAGTTGGCTTCCCAGTATGTGATTTTGAAGGGGAACTGTACAAGAGGCAGGCAACGGTATCCAGTTGAAGTGTTTGAGAAAGAAGAAGCTCAGCATGTATGGAAGAATACAGCCGGGTTATGTGGTCCGCACATGAACGTGTTGAATCTGTCCCCAAGATAGTGAGACAAGGTTTTTATTGGTCAACCATGGAAACAACTGCGCGAAGATGGTAAAGCACTGTCACGATTGTCAAGCACATGGTAATTTGAATCACTTACCGCACACAGAGTTACACGGGCTGTCAGAGCCGTGGCCTTTCTCAGCATGGGAATTGATATGATTGGAGAAATTCGACCAAATGCATCGAATGGGCATCGCTTTATAGTAGTGGCAGTAGATTACTTCTCGAAGTGGGTGGAAGCCGAATCATTCTGTAATGTTACAGCAAACAGATGGCAAAGTTTATAGCTCGGAACCTCATTTGTCGGTATGGTATGCCGCATCATGTAGTGACAGACAACGGGTTCCAGTTTCAAGGAGAGACGAAGGCAATGTTACAGAGGTATGGGATAGGCCACCACAAGTCATCACCGTACAGGCCGCAGGCAAATGGGGCGTTGAGGCAGCCAACAAGACTATAAAGACAATTTTAGCCAAGATGACAAAAATTGCAGAGATTGGGCCGAAAACTACATATGCTCTGTGGGGGTACAGAACATCAGTAAGGACAGCAACAGGGGCCACACCTTACTCTTTGGTCTATGGAATGGAAGCAGTATTGCCGGTAGAAGTGGGATACAGTCTATGAGGGTATTAACAGAGGCAGAATTACCGGAACAGGATTGGGCCGCACAGAGGTTTGATCAGTTAGCACTATTGATGAGAAGAGAAACGAAGTCTTTGTATCACATGCAGTTGTATCAGAAGAGACTAGCCCGGCATTCAACAAGAAAGTACGTCCCACCAAGATCAGAAAGGGTGATTTGGTACTTAAGCAGTCGAGGCCGTCGACGACAGATCCGAGAGGAAAATTCAGACCAAACTGGGAAGGACCTTACATAGTGCAGAAGGTAATGGAAATGGAGCAGTGAAGAAGCTATCAGACTTGGAGGGGAACGAGTTCACCGAGCCGATCAACGTAGACAGATTGAAGCAATACTTTGCCTGAGGGAGAGAAGACCGAGCGGTCACCACAGGAATTAGCAGAAGACCTAACCCAACGGAACAAGAAAATCATTCATGCATACACGTAACATTGCATTCTCTTCGTGTTTGTTTTCGTTTTGTGTTCGCAGGTTCGAAGAAAGGAGAAAGCGGCAGAAATGAGCCAAGCAGCGTCAGCGCAATTTCAGTTTTGGGATGAGTCCCAAGGGGCGAGGCCCATATCAGCTTGGGGGCGAAGCCCATATCATGTCAGTTCGAGGGCGAGGTCCCTATAGTCAGCGGTGTTGGGTCGAGGTGCCCCCGTTGTCAGTTGTAGTTCCGGGTCGAGGTGCCCAGGGTCGAGGTACCCACTACATCATCAGTTCGAGGGCGAGGACCCTATAGTCAATGATATTGGGACGAGGTGCCCCCGTTTTCGGTTGCAATTATCGGGACGCGTCCCAGGATCGAGGTCCGCTGCAGCACCAACTCAGCTCGAGGCAGCACCAAGCCAGGTAAGTGAAATGCATTGCATAACTTTGATAGGATTGTTCAAAGTCACACACTGCACAAGTCCCATCAAAGTGGGGCGACTGTAGGCATTGCATTTTCGCATGTGAAACCCGATGATGAGTCTCAGTTGGAGGCACTACCTTTTTAGCTAAGGATATTGCGGGAAACGGAGGTCGGAAGGGGAAATCCGAAATAAGTACGTCATCAAGTTCATTTCACAAGCTCACTGTCTTCGTTAGTGCTGCGTTCGTTACTTCGTCTTCTTCGTCGCAGGCAGATTGCGGACGTTCGTGTAGCGTTCGAATTGGCGTTCGAACGGCGTCGGTGTTTCTGGTTTTGCTGCTAGCCTCGCACCCAGCCCAATTAGCTCCCCAAAGCCCATAAAACACATCCCAATTTAATTAAATTAAACATTAAATATTAAATAAAATATTTAAACATTTACCAATTAAATAAAACACAAAATATAATCATACCTAATGAAGATAAATCAAATATATTAACTTCCTAACTAAACAAATCACATACTAAATTAAAAGATGTCATGCCTAATTAAAATCAATCATAACAAATTAAAGATATTGACTTCCTATTCTAGCCAAGATTTGTCCCCCTCAATCTTTGACTTTCCTTGCTCAACACCAAATCAAATCCTCCCTTTTAATGCACCAAATCCCTTCCTTGTGAGACAAGGTGAAGCCCTACCCTTCTCTATATAAACAACCCCCAACCAAAGCCATCATCTCTCTCCTTCACACAATATCATTCGGTAATAGCATAAAGAGTAAAAACAATTTCTCTCCTACACCTCCTTCAATAACCGAAGCACACATATCTCTCAAATCACGCCTAAAACCCAGCCCTGTTACTTCTCAGAATTGCCGCACAATACCCTCTCCAAACAGTTCAATCCGTAGCCCACTTACACAAACCGAAACTGACCCAAACCAGTCCCTAAATCACGCCCAAACAGCAGTAATTTAACCCCTAAAACAGCAGCAAAATCCTCTTAAACATTCCCTAAAAAACCTTAAAAACAGTAACATAAAAACTGCATTCATAATCCTTAAAATCACACAAGACTACACTAAAAACCCACACAAAAACTCAACAGTCCGTTGAAACGTCAAAACAGGTGACCTGAACAGTGAGCAGCAAAACAGAGGCCGAACAGTAGCAGAACGGAGTCCAACCAGCAAGCAAAACAGCAAAGCAGTGAGCTAGGACGCTAAACCAGTGAACCAGAGAAGTTGAGGAGCTGTACCCTTCCGACGTCCGTGAAACGCAAGCCTGAAAGTTGGCAAAAAGGTTAGACCTGAGGGTATCTTTCACACTCTTTTTTTGTATTATTTATTAAATATTGCTTGCATGATTGTCATGTTGAAATGCATTTTGTGGCCCTTGAGTAGATAAATATGCATGAATTATGAGATGTTGTATGTTGTGGCTGTGGAATAAAATGAGAGATGTGTCAACTCTCGCGGTATATCGGATGGAAACCTGGACATAAATTTCATAGCCGATTCCGAATGGACGGTAATATTATCTGTACTCGGGACACAACTCCACGTACCGCTTGAGTAAACGGCACCCTCTTTTTTTTTGTGTTGCTTTGGTTTATTTATTTTTCGTCACTTGAATTCTGTATGTTGCTTATTTATGCATGATTCAATCGAGCGCATGGGCTTAGTAAGTGGAATGAAAGATCCCCTATGGGGAGGGGTTAAAGCCCTTTACCACGATGCTTTGCCGCGCCGGTTGATGTGTGTTCGGTTGAATGCAAGATACGTTCAATCGGGCATACTAGTTTGATATTATTGTGTTTAATTCTTTGTATGCATGACTCAATCGAGCGCATGGGCTTAGTAAGTGGAATGAAAGATCCCCTATGGGGAGGGGTTAAAGCCCTTTACCACGATGCTTTGCCGCGCCGGTTGATATGTGTTCGGTTGGATGTAAGATGTGTTCAATCGGGCATACTTAGTTTGATATGATTGTCTTTATGTTTTTATGCATGGTCAATCAAGCGCATGGGCTTAGTAAGTGGAATGAAAGATCCCTTATGGGGAGGGGTTAAAGCCCTTTACCACGATGCTTTGCCGCGCCGTTGATGTGTGTTCGGTTGGATGTAAGATGTGTTCAATCGGGCATACTTAGTTTGATATGATTGTCTTTATGTTTGTATGCATGATGCGATCGAGCGCATGGGCTTAGTAAGTGCGATGAGAGGTCCTCTAATTGAAGAGGTTAAAATCCTTTACCACGATGCTTCGCCGCGCCTCGCATTGTACTATTTGCCATTTATGTATTGCGTCCCATTTCATGCATCAGGTCTGTTCCCGTTCGAACGCGTTTACGAACGCAACTCGAACGCGCATGCATTTTTGCCTTATCATGCATCAGGTCTCATCTCTGTTCGAACGCGTTCACGAACGCCATACGAACGTGAGCATTCTGTTTCATTCTGTTCGATGCGTTACGAACGTCATACGAACGTGAGTATCGTTTCATTTCCGTTCGAACGCGTTCACAAACGCCACTTACATTCTGTTTCATTTCCGTTCGAACGCGTTTACGAACGCTACTCGAACGAGAACCTTCTGTTTACCGTTCGAACGCGTCTACGAACGCTGCACGAACGCCCACGGTAAACAGATCCTCTTGCATCACATTACGACATGTCCATCTTAGCACATAGTTACCTTTTTTACGTTATGCATTTGTATTACCTCTCTAGTTGTCTATTTCTGTTATGCGCTTAAATATCTTTTCTTATATGCATGCTAGTAAGAATGCTATTTGTTTGCGCTTCTGTGTCCACCAATGCGTTCATTAACTTGTATGCTTGCCGTATGATAACCTTATGTATGCAAATTGAGACATAGATTACATGCAAATAGGCTGTATGCAAATTCGAATATGTGTTACATATAAATTTAGATGAACTTGTTGATGTATGTATGTGGATTTAGAAGCATGATATTCTTAGAAATAAGTGTTACTTAAGCCTGATTAAATTATCATATAAATCCTTTCATTACAAGTGGCATAAGTAAGGGACCATTCCGAACCCAACGGTTTGAGGTCTTCCCTTGCGAGGGGTGAGTGCGGCCTTAAATCTTTGTCCCGGTTCACACCGGGTGGCGACTCCATTATTCTCCGGTTTAGTCCCCCGTGGCTACTCCGTACTCCCGACCGGGCTGCGAGCCCGGGACAGCATGCGTCGCCCAGTTCCTGTGTTCCCACAGGTGGATGATGGCTCATCCATAAATGTGTGCCCTTTGAAGATCCTATCGAGATTGGGAATGAAGGCTACAGATCTGGATCCCTCCAATATGACTATCAAGGCATATGATGACAGTAAGTGAGGAGTTGAGGACACTTTCGCTACAATAGTTAAGGTGGACCAATTGAGGATAAGGTTGAATTCACTGTACTTGACATCCCGGCTACTTTTGCTTTGTTGTTGTGGAGGCCATGGTTTCACAAGCTTGTGGGCGTGCCCTCCACTCTGCATCAGTTATTAAGTTCCGTACGGGGGAGAGATTGTCACCATCCGACTGAGGTAGACAATGATGTGGCCGCTTTGGAATACAACCTTTCACGAGATTCCAAGTGTCGGCAACCTTTGAGGAGTGTGTGGATCATAAGGTGGCTAAGATCATGGAGAAGATGAAGTTCGAGCCTGGTGAAGGTTCGGCATTGCCAAACTTTAAAGGGCAGATCACTCGGAGATGACTGAGGTACAAGTCTGATGAAGATAAACCGAAGACCAAGAAGAAAGGTTTGAAGTTGATGGAATGCTTTGTGAAGGCTACAGGGTATCAAGGAGAGCCCGAACCAGTAGAAGTTAATGGGGTCATGATACCGGGGTTTGAGATCTTTCAAGATGTGCTGGGTGAGAAACCGCCGACGGAAGAAGTTACGAAGGAAGAAGATAAGTGGGAAGAAGAGCTGATGAAATTGGAGAACCTGACCCTTGAGGAGAATAGAGAGGCTGAGAAAAACCCAGTTGCGGAGGATGAAGTGTCCATAGAGGACGAAGATATTTATCTTCCTGATTTATTTGAGTGTACTCCCGCATTTGCTAGTAATAAAGACAATCATTTTGCTTATTTGCCTGAGTCTCTTCCTTTCAACTTGCATGACTTGAGCATATTTGACATCAGCTCACCAGAACAAATGCATTAACCTTGGTAACATGAGATCCCCAAGGAAATTCTAATTGCAAGTGAGGTTACCTCTGAGGAGCGGGAGAAATTAGAAGGAATATTAGTAAATATGCCAGGTATTTGCTCGGTCCTATGAGGACATGCCTGGAGTAGACAGAAGCAATCGCCCAGCATACAATACCAACTTATCCAAATATGAAGCCATTGAAACAGAAACTTCGACGGATGAGACCTGAGTAGGCCGAGAAGGTCAGAGAAGAAGTCAAGAAACAGATAGATGTGGGATTCCTAGAAGTAGTGAAGTATCCTGAGTGATTGGAAAATATTGTGCCGGTGCCGAAGAAAGACGGGAAGGTCAGAATGTGTGTGGATTACAGAGATCTTAACAAGGCTTGCCCGAAAGATGGTTTTCCTCTACTCATATAGACGTACTAGTTGATAATGCGGCTTTATCTGCCATGTATTCATTTACAGATGGGTTTTCAGGATACAATCAGATTCTCATGGCTGAAGAAGACAATCATAAAACTGCCATTGTCACTGAGTGGGGCATATACTGTTACAAGGTAATGTCATTTGGGCTCAAGAATGTAGGAGCTACTTATCAGCGGATGGCCACTACATTATTCCACGATTTGATGCACAAAGAGAATGAAGTATATGTGGATGACATGATGGTGAAATCAGAGACAAGAATCGGGCATATAGAAGCACTGGAGAAGTTCCTTTAGAGAGTTGACAAATACAACTTGCGGCTGAATCCCAAGAAATGTGTGTTTGGGGTAACATCAGGAAAATTGCTGGGACATACAGTAAGAATGGGAGGGATAGAGGTAGACTCTGAGAAAATCAAAGCAATCACCGAAATGCCCGCACCGAAGACTGAGAACGAAGTTAGAGCGTTCCTCGGAAAAATTCAGTATATCAGTCGGTTCATTGCCAAGTTGACATCAGTGTGTGAGCCTATCTTCAAACTGCTGAGAAAAGACCAACCAGTGAAATGGAATTAACAATGTCAAAGCCTTCAACAAGATCAGAGAATACTTGGTAAAGCCTCATGTATTGAAACCTCCAAGACCGGGCAAACCCTTAGTACTGTATTTGGCCATAGAATCAGAAGCCCTGGGAGCAATGATAGTACAAGCAGATGAGACAGGAGTAGAGCATGCGGTCTACTATCTCAGTATGAAGATGCTTTCATACGAAGCCCGCTATCAAGAAGTAGAGAAGATCTGTTTGGCAGTGGTATGGGCGTCCAGAAAATTGCGTCATTACTTCCAATCTTACAAGATCCAGGTGGTAACAAAGGAGAATCCCTTGAAGTATCTACATTCAGTACCTTCGCTAGTGGGGAAGTTGGGCAGATGGTTAGTATTGCTGACAGAGTTTGACATTGAGTACCTCACTTCCAAAGTAATCAAAGGGCGAGCCGTAGCAGAGTGTTCCTGGCATTGTAACCTATTGAAGGGGATCAGTACAAGTTTGATTCCCAGATGAAGAGATCCAAGCTATAACAGTTCAAGGATGGAAGATGTATTTCAACGGAGAAGTGAATTGCAAAGGAGCCGGAATTGGGATCGTGATAGTGACCCAAAGGAGAAACATTACCTATGGCCAAGAGGTTGACGTTCGATAACTAACAACATGGCCGAGTATGAAGCATATGCTTTT
>SKCR01013096.1:0-34320 GCA_019454045.1 Zanthoxylum bungeanum
AATACAATCAACGAAGTTGCGGAATACTCACATCGAGCGGTTGAGCGATGCGGTTGAAGACAAAAATGATTCATGCCATTCCTACTGCTCACGGCAGTGAGCTGCTGGACTGTACCATTTTCGGCTTCATCTTGGTCCTTCGTCAAGCTCCAAGCGTCGTCAAACGATTCCAAGCTCAAGGGTGGACTTCCCTATCACCTTTGCATGATCCCGGAGTGTGCTAGCACTCTTGATTTTGCAACAAAATCATACTTAGCTTCCCTTCATTTTCGGTTCTGCCCAGTAAAAAAGAAGAAGAAATGGTGTGAGAGAGAGAGGAAATTTCTTGGCTCCAAACCGTGATAAGGAAAAGAGAGGTAAAGGAAAATGTGTAATTGATTTTTGGTAATTAAATTTCTCAAATCATATACCATTTTTCGCTTTAAAAATGCAAACCATTAAAGCCATAAATGCCAACCACACACATCAAGTCACATCACTCAATCAATCAATCAATTGTCACATCACTCAAAGTGACATGATTTGACGCTTGATGTGACTAGCGATTTGACGCTTGATTTGACTTGCGTGACGCACTCAAATTCGAATGCGAATGCGCTCGCAAATAATCCCAGGCTCGGGTTCGCTAATTCCAAATTAATGAATTTTCCGTTGGGACGCAATTAAATGATTATGCCTAGCGAAATCACTATTCACGTCGCTAATGAATTAATTCTAAATTAATTCATTCACCCGAATTAAAATCTAATTTTAATTCCGCGTCAAAATCCAATTGTGACTAGTCTCTATATCGGATAAACCTGACCTTGTCATTTTATCCTGATGACTACAGTACATAAGAGTACTAGTATCGTATCCTACGTGACCATCATCTCCATATGACTTAAGTGATACTTCCGTCTTGAGTACAATGCAATAGCACATGAAAATAAATTGGAGAGAAAATGATAGAAAGAACTCGCGATGAGATCCTCAACTTCAATCTTCAGTACTGGTTGATACTCTGGTCCTTGCCTTGCTCTGGGTGTTGTTCTCTGCCTTGTGGTCTCCAAATGTATGATTTTTAGGGTTTGGACGGACTTATTCGTATATAAGGGCTAATGAGAGCTTTCATTCTTAAGAAATATGAGTTCTTCACGCATTAGGAATCGGGTCCGCGTCGCGATGCGTATGGTTTGCTCGGACATCGCAACGCGAATCGACCTGCATCGCGACGCGCAACAAAATTCATGTTCTGCCTAAAAAATACACTAGGTTGCGTCGCGACGTGTATGGCTACATGTGAGGTCTGGAATGTGGACCGCTTTCACTCTGATTTCATCAGTTCGTTACTCAATAAGTCCAATTTAGTCATAATTTCATCTGGACCTATACTCAAAACACATCAAAACGTTTATAAGGCTCGAAATAACCCATAAAATGCAAGATAGATGGATGATTAATATAGATATATTAGTCGTTCATCACTTGTCCCGAGAATGGAGGTGGAAATTTCAGGGTTTTTGCCATATTGCATTCACGCATTGTTAAGCGACACTTGAGAGCTGAATCAGAACAAACGACAATATGTCCCTCCTTGTAAATAAAATCTTAATAAGCAAAAGGATTGACTTTGTAACGACGTAGAGAAATAATGGATAACAATGGGGTGTAAAGAGTAAGTGGGGTATTTGAGTAATGAAATGAACGGGTGCAAAGCAATAGCAATAGATAGCAATTTTGTAAACGCTAATAGCCATAGATAAGCAATTGTTTAAAGGCTATTTTTCATTCGAATGGTGATATGGAAATTCAACCCCTCGAACATGTTTGGGGCAGATGTGGACTCCCAGGGTGGATCGGTACCCCCGCGCCGTGGAAGTGGGTCACACCCATGGATATCTAGCAGGGTGTGTATTTAAAATATTTTATATAAAAATACATTCGTTTCGAGTCTGTGGTCTAAAAACGGGACGAAAACGGGAGTATGGAATCCGACCGGAGAAAATGAAGTTTCAGTGTGTATCAGCTCTGCACGTCGCGATGCGAGCGCTTGGGAGTTGAGACTCTCCAAAGTGTGCGAGAAACTTCAAGAGATGAATGTCTCAGAGTCACGACGCGGAAGGGTGGGTGTCGCGACGCTCATAGGTCTGATGTTAGGTGGCGCGATGCTAATGGGTCAGAGTCGCGACGCTACCCTAGGAGTTGCACATTTTTAACTTAAACCAATACTAAACACTTCCATTTTTAGCATCATAACCACCATCAACACATGGTTATACAACTAGCATACATGTGTTCTAAATACTTATATGCATTGTGTGACGAAATAAACATACAACCATTTAGAAATCCCACTATGAAATATCTAATGAACAATTCCTAGTGTCACCCAAAGGTGGTCAAATGATTCTAGAATGGTAGCCATAGGTTTTAAGCTTTAATCTAGAATTTCAAAACTCTTGTTAATTTTTCCATATCCAACATGAACAACCTCTTTGACCTTATTAACGAGCATATTGTTGTTTATACTTCCAAAGCATCATAAGATAATTTATTAGCCTTATTTCAACTTTAAGCTATGTAATCATGCATCCAATACATAATTCATCACTATATATCTCACTAATGAAACTCACTAATGAAGAAAGAAAATCCTTAAATGGTTGGAGAACCAATCTTGATTCCAATGCTAGCAAGCTTCACTCCAATATCCCTCTTGATTTCTCTAGATGAAATGTTGTAGAGATCTCACAAAGCTTCTCTAAACAGTTCTCTAACTTAGGCTAATTTCTTCAAGAATTGCTTGTGTTTAACTTTCTCAAGCTTGATTAAACACCTTCCTCAAGCTTGCTATTTATAGCAAAACTTAGGCAATTTTTAATTCAAAGTTCTTAATCACAAATGTTCTGCAATCACATATTTATTGGCGCTTAATCTAATTTGTCCCAAATATGTATAATTAAGTGTGATTAATCACCTTTGTCTACCACTTTGATTTAATCCAACTAAATCAAGACAAATATTAGGAAATAAATTAGTTCAATTTTTTCCACTTTGATTTAATCGAATTTAAATCAAGCCAAAAATACCTATAATTACATATTTTTAATCACCAAAATTCCTCAAATGGTAGAGATATTAAGAATTTACAATTGATCCCTTGTGTAATTATTGAATTAATCCAATTAAGTCAAAGTAAATATCAATGTTCATCAATAACACTTGTTATCTTAGTTGATAATTATAATATCGAATATAATATTAATCAAAATTAATCGGCTACCTAAGTGTTCAATAGTACACTTCATATTATAACTCTTTAAGTTCAACACATTCGTCATATAAAGCCTATCTAATATGTACGCAATTCGGCCACCTCCGAATTCGTGAAGAACAAGAACGACCTTTCCGAAATATACAAGTTAAGGTCATCACATATAATTATCAATCCCTCCGTCGTGGGCTATCCGAGTTGTGCTTAGGAAATATAGAATACACTGTCAAGTTATTAATATGGGCTGACAGATCCTATCTTGATTCGCACTTGATTAAAAAGTGCATCGGGTCACACCCAATGAACATCTAAAGGCCATACTCTGAAAGGGTTTTGACATACATGACATCAAAGTGTGGAGGATCTCACACAAAATCAATGCCATACTATAGTCAAAGGATGCTATATGCTACTCGACTGGAGGAGATTCCTATAACGGTGGTGTGTACTTCCAACTATTAGGAATCACTTGTGAGTCAATAAGTATTCGGTTTCAACCAATACCCACACGTCTATATGAGCATCCAAATCTCTGTTGGGGTTGGTGCTCAGAGCGCCAATCCGGACCGTATTTATGTCTGACTCATGAATACGAACATCCCCTTATTCCATAATATTACTTATTTATGGTTACACCTCTTGTTCTTATATACGTATTCGATCTGATTACGATTAGATTGAAACTAATATGTGGTTAGTGATATGTATATGTAGGGGTTGGTGCTCAGAGCGCCAATTCCCGGTTGTTGTTTTGTTAAATACTTCTGTAAAACATTATTATTAGTAATAATATATGCAGTTTCTATAATATAATCTAATCTTTTATATGGTAAAGACGTAATGACCCTAGAATGATTAGTCATGATACAGTTGCAAAAGCGTCGCAACGGACATTGAGTCGTATCATGACGTTGTCATTCTCAGACAGTTCCTGGTCAAGGTTTACACTACTTGGTCAGTATAGTAAACCCGTTGAGACCGGTACATGTCGTGTACTGGAATATATGATTCCAATGGTTTCTCAATGAACCATAAGTCTTGGAGACTAGTATAGACGTGTAGGTGTTTTATAGTGGATAAACACTGAACGACTTACCGAAGATTCTTAATGGATGGTACACCAGCGTCAATAAGAATCTTCTTGGGTTGAGTAGCACTTGTGATTCTTAGACTTGAGATGCCATTGTGGGCACATGAGACATCTTCTACACTTTGACGGCAGTCACGTCACCGATCTATTTAGATCAGACCTCCGCCTGTTCGTTGGGTGTAGATAGATCCTCAGGGTGTCCTATGTGTATAAGATAGGATCCGTCAGTTCTGTGTACCAGAGCATAGGTAGTCCATATGATTAGCAATCAGATAAAACCATGGGCCCCGTGGTAAGTTTAGAAGCTAGTTCTAAACATTCTTTTGAGATTGCTAATAGGAATAGTCGACTGGATAATCCCGATAGAGATTTGACGTTCATATCTATATCTCTGGGATTTATCCGGATACCATGTGACAGGAGGAATTATACATTTGCGATGACCTCGACCTGTATGTTTAGCGAGATTATCCGTGATCGTCATAATCTACGGGTGGATAGATTATGGACATGAAATTTGATTTCGTGACGGATATACTGAACCTAGAGAGTCTCAATAAGGAAACATACTCGTTGAGCACTAGAGCAACATAATTAAATAATATTGATTATTTATAAAGTCGTTTAATGGTTAAACGCAAGATACATGCTAAAGACACTAGATAGTCATTTACTTAATTATTGTGTATTTACATTTAATACTTGATTAATTTAAATACACATTAATTAATAGTCAAAAGGAGTTTATTTGACTTATTTCCTAAATGAATATATGTTTTTAATATTAATGTAAATATTATACATATATTTAATATATTTGTATTTGATTAATTAATTTAATTATTTAATTGTTAAATGATTAAATTATTAAAATATAAATATCTTATGTTAGGATAATTAAAGTAAATGACATTAGTTGGCCTTTGTTGACTTTAAATAAATATCTAATAAAGTAGTTGTATGATATTTGTGCAAGTTGATTAATGATAATGGTGTAATTGAAATGAAATGAAATTACAATTTCTTGAATTTGGCCATGAATTTCGGCTAAGGTGTAATTGTTACACATATAAATTGTTTTTCATTTTTCATTTCACTTAACCTAATATACACTTTACCATAACAAAACTCCATTGAAGAAAGACAAAGAAGAAAGTGAAGGAGAAAAGATAAACTTAAAGAAAAAGCTTGGATTTTGTAAATTTCTTAAACTTACTATTAGAAAGAATTTATTCCTTAGGATCTAGGCTAATCTTGTGAGTTTCTTGAGTTATTATTCTTATTTCTTGTGTTTTTGATGATGGGAAATTTGTTTGGAAGTATTGAGCATGTATGATGAACAAAGAATGTAACTAGTGTAGTTATATGTATTCTTTTAAGGTTTATGAAACCATGTTGCTATTTCGAGTTGTTGACCCACTCTTAAATGACCTATATTTGATCTTGAGTTGTTTCATTGTGTTGAGACTTGAATTGGATGAAAGATTGATGATTGAAACATTTGATTTAATGTAATTAGCCTAATTTGTCCATTTTGTGGAAATTGAAAAATTAGGGTTTCTAACTATTCCAATTTGGGGGTTTTCATATATGTTGAGCATTTGGGTGTGTATATGATGCATGCAAAGTTTCATGTTGATTGGATTTCATTTGGATGAGTTTTGAAGCATGAAATGACCAAATGGTCAACTTGGGCACCATTTGGTGCTCTCGGCATTTGTAAGGAAATTTGGGGATTTTGTGGCTTTTGGTGTTTTGATGTTTTGAACATGCTAAGTTCATCTTAGAAATGATTTAGAATCATTCAAAATTGATTGGATCAAATTCGGACTAAAATGGACAAATAACCATATAAGGGAATAATTGGTAATTTCACTTGAATTTGATTCAATTGAAATTTTATTTCATTATTTGATTATTGGGTAATTAAATAAATGTGTTTATTTATTTAATCCAAGAAAAAGTTTTGAAATTCTGAAATCGGATTTTCACGCTCCGCTTGCGTTACCGGATTCACCCCTAACTAACCCCTTCAGTATATATTAGACAAAGGCCCGATAATATATAATGCAGTACACATTTATAAAGTTAGTTTGTAATTGATATTGGGAAGTGTCACTGCTATATGAATATTATCAAACATAGTTCCTGGTCAAGATTTGCTAACACTGGTCGGTTAGTCAAATCGTTGAGACCAGTACATGTCGTATCTCGAGACCTGGTCCGATGGTTTATCCCAATGAACCATGAGTCTATGGAGACTCGTATATATGTGTAGGTGTTTATAGTGGAAAAACAACTGAACGGCTCACCGAAGATTCTTAATGGATGGTACACCAACGTCAATAAGAATCTTCTCGGGTTGAGTAACATAGTGGTCCTTCGACTTGAGACACCCACTGTAGATGTATGAGACATCCTCCACACTTAGATGGCAGTCACGTCACCGAATCTATTTAGATCAGACCTCCGCCTGTTCGTTGGGTGTGGATCGATCTCAGGATATCCTGTGTGTTGTCAAGATAGGATCCGTCAGTTCTGTGTACAGAGCATAGGTATTCCATATATATTAGTAGTCTGTTAAATTTGTGGCCACAGTATACATCGGAAGTAAGTTCCGAGTGTTATTTAGAGATTGCTAATAGATACGTCGATGAGATAATACCTATAGAGATTTGACGTTCATATCTATATCTCTGGGATTATCTGGATACCTGTGACGGAGGGATTATACGTATGCAATGACCTCGACCTGTATGATTCAGCTAGTTTATCTGTGATCATCATAATCTACGAGTGGATAGATTATGGACATGAAATTAGATTTCGTGACGGATATACCTGAATCTAGAGAGTCTCAATAATGAAACATACTCGTAGAGCACTAGAGCAACATTATGAATAATGATGATTATTTATAAATCGTTTAATCGTTAAACAAAAAATACATGCGAACGGGCCGAACCGTCATTTCCTAATTAATGTGTATTTGTATTTAATATATGATATTATTAAATACACATTAATAAATAGTCAAATAAAGGTATTTGACATATATAATTAATATATGTATTTGAGATATTTAAAGTAAATATAATACATATATTTGATATATTTGTATTTAATTAATTATTTAATTATTTAATGTTAAATGATTAATATAATTAAAATATAAATATATCACCAAATGATAAAGTTTAGGAAGTGATTAAAGTTGCAATTGTTGACTTATACATTAAGGAAATGGTTGTCAAATTGATTTTGACTTCTTAAGATATTTGTTCAAAACTGTTTGAAAAATGAAAATATTTTTTTTCCTTTATTTCTTGCTAAATTCGGCAACACCTTAAGAATATAAGGGTTATTTTTCTTTGTGCCCTTTGTGACTTATATTAATATCTTTAAAGGTTTTAGATATTTATTAAAGTTGATAAGATTAAAGGTGAAATGAAATTGAAATTATATTTCTTGTATTTGGCTTGGCCAATTCGGCCAAGGCTAAACTAAAACAAGTATTTATAGTTTTCATTTCATTTTCATTTCATAACCTAATACATTTCAAAGAAAACTCCATTAATGAAAACAAAGGAAGCTTGTGAGAAAGAAAGAATAAATCAAAGAAAGCTTGGATTTTAGTAAGTTCTTCAACTTACTATTAGAAAGGAAAATGTTCCTTAGGATCTAGGCTTTAACATATGATGTTCTTAGGTTATTTATTTCTTTATTTCTGTGTTTTTGATGATGGAAGTTTTGGTGTGAAAGTGTAAAGCATGTATGATGAATGAAGCTTATGCTATTGTAGTAATAAGTGTTCTTTATGGTTTTGGAAACCTGTTGCTAATCTATAGTTGTTGACGCACTCTTAGATGACCTAGATTTTATCTTGAGTTGTTTCATTGTGTTGAGACTTTGATTGGATGGAAGAAAGATGATTGAAGTGTTGGATTTAACCAATTTGAGGAAATTGAAAAATTATGGTTCATGACCAATTCCAAATTTGGGGCTTTTCATATATGTTGTGTATTTGGATGTGTATATGATGCATATAAAGTTTAATGTTCATTGGATTACATCTTGATGTGTTTTGATGCATGAAATGACAAAATGCACAAGTTGCCCACCTTTGGGAGGCATTCGGCCAAATGATGAATTTTGGGCATTTGTGTTGCTTTTGGTGTTTTGAATGTTTTGAACATGCTAAGTTCATCTTAGAAATGATTTAGAAGAATCATTCAAAATGATTAGATCAATTTCGGACTAAAATGGACTAAATACCAGTATAAGGGTAATTCGGTAAATTCACTTAAATATGATTTATTTGAATTTTATTTCATAATTTTGATTATTGGATAATTAAATAAATATGTTTATTAATTAATCCGAGAAAAAAAAAGTTTGAAATCGGAAAATTTGATTTTCCGCCGCTTCGCTTGCGTTACCGGATTTAGCCCCTAAAAACCCCTACAAAATGGTATCAGAGCGAGTTGATTCTAGGCCTCCATAAATGATTAGCTTGTTTTTATTAAATGTTTAATCATGTTTTCTTGACTTTATACATGCATGTTATAATCTAATTTGATTATATTTAGGGTTGTATGACACTTAATGGAATATCCCCGCTTAATAAGGTTTTAAAGTAACTAGTATTGGAATACTTGTTTCTTGGTCCGTCTTGTCAATACGGTTTATAAATATCTTTTCGTTGACTACATCCGAGACCGTGCCTCTACTGTGAGGATGTAGCTGATAGAAATTTATCTATGCCGAAATGTATTTAGATACTAGATAAATTCAAGCGAAAGCAGAATCCTGAACGTGCCCTAGCTGTCAGGGTTACGCAAGTAACTTGAGTTTATCATTGACAAGTTTAACCTTGGTACGTCTCCTTGTGGGCCCGCCTTAGCAGCGACAACGAGAAACGACCAGGACCGAAACCTCGGAGTCACTTGTGAGTGATTGACAATGAGTGTCTACCTGTGAATATAAGTAGGCGAGACCGTGCCTCTGCTGTGAGTCGAAATATATTCATTGGGTCCACTTCCCATTATGGAATTCGATTTAATTATTGAATCGTCCGTTTTTCGTTGGGGATTACGGTATTACGTAAAATAGTGGGAGGCACTGCTAAGTTTAAAATATTCCTTAACTTAGGCAGTGTGTATTATTATGGAAATAGCCGCTTGTTTGTTTTCTTTATTCTATAGTAGATAGAATTAAACTTTTAATTCACTGCACACATATTTTGATATGTTATCTAACTTGACTCTTCGTTGCAGTTATTCTAGAATAGGTTCTAGATACTACTAGACTAGGATATTATTAGATTGGTCTAAACCATCGGGAACTATTGTTCCGATTTTCTTCAAAAATAAAGATGGTTAGTGACTTAGTTTCTAAGTCATGATAGATAATCTAGATACATATCCCTTTAGGATATAATATTTTAGAGATAATAGTTTCTTATGCAGTAAGAATTGACTTGAATTAGTTCATGTCTCGAGATTCTTGACTGGCATTAGAAAGCCATATTAGGTATTTGTTTATCTAGTAATGACGTTTCTAAGCTTTAATTACCTTTAGAGGTAATGTGTCTGACACAATTTTCTAATCAGTTATTTACAATTGTTGTGAATAGTTGAATGCAAATAGTAAAGCTAAAGAAAGGAGATGCGTATATTTGTGTATAGAAAATATCGATTTTCACAATACTACAACTATAGGTATTGGATACCAGATCTCCCATCTAGTTATTTGAAATATTGGTTAACGATTGTTTTGATATTTGATATCGGAACTTGCGACTATTGGATAGTCACTTGTTCTTTATAAACAATTGCTACATATTTTATAATAACTAGTAGTGTCATTGACGTAGAGATAAACATTAAGAAAAATTATTCGGTAAAGTAAATAATTTAGAACGGTGCTTTATGAATTTAATCACTTAAGTATTGGATGCTCAATCCGTATGGTAAAGGATGGTTTGATACTAGATCACACCACACATCCTTATCCATTTAATGAATATTGTATTCAGGCTAGTGATTAAGATCTCGTTTAACCAATGATTGTCATTGGACCACCAAATTTATTTAACTGATACATTGGATGTATGTAGTTTTATAAATAATAATTGCTTAAGGTAGTTTTCTTTATTTCGTAACTTAGTTGATGAATTGTCATAACTTAGTTACGTGTTTCTGAAGGAACACATATTGAAAGTCTTGAAAGTATCAAGAACTTTCAATCTGTTCTGATAAAACGTAGATTGAACATTTTTGACTTGTTCAAATATATTCAATCTGAAGAATTTTGAAAACTTGATCCTTAAAATTCATTACATGTCTTTGAACTGTTCAAAGATCTTTGATACGATCAACATATGAATTTAAAGCAATTAGTTCTAAGGTTATTCAGTGAATATGATTCATATTCAATATTGTTCTTCCACGATTCCATCTTGATGGAATTGAGTAGTGGGAGCAATCGAATCTTATATGATTTGATTCGTCTGATATTGAATTTTACCGAATTAGTTTCAATACTCTTGGGGTTATGCTCCAGTAACACTAATTCATCTCTTTAATTAATGTTCCATTAATTTCTACAGTTACATATATGATATGTATAGGTAGAAAATCTAAATCTTGAAAAGTTTAAGATTTGAATGTTTCTTTTATATAATAGTTATATAATGGAAATTACTTACACCTAAGAGGTATAAGTAAAAGTTTATCGTTTCTTCTGTTTAATAGAATATTGTATTCTATTTAATAGAATATTGTATTCTATTTAATAGAATATCTTTCCTACGATCCTAAGTAATAAAATTCATAAGCTATGGCATGTTTGATTACCCAACCCAATGATCAAGGAATTGCAATATATATCATAAATTGGTTGGGAACCTACCTAATTATCGTATTTTATAACGACCGGCCCTAGTCGGAGTTATGAAATGATGATAATGGGATCCTTGCTCACAAGAAATCCATCATATTGGGGTTGATGCGATTTGCTTAAAATTTTAAAACAATTGAGTGGGAGCAACTTCATAATATTAAAAGCCCATGTTATTATGAAACATTAATGAAAACATATTCCTGATTTTAACATTCTCTCTTAACAGGTGAGTTAAAATATTTAACAAACATTCAAATGGCAAACAGAGTATCACTTCGTTCCATCCTTGATGAGCATAAGCTCAAAGAGGACAACTACAATGACTGGTTTAGAAACCTTAAAATTGTCTTACGACAAGAAAAGATTTTCTATGTTCTTGAAAGACCATTTCCCCATGAACCCGCAGAAGATGCTTACCAAAATACATTTGATGCTTGGAAGAAACACGTCGATGATGATGAGCAAGCAGTTTGCATAATGCTTGGCTCTATGTCGGACGAACTTCAGAAAGCTCACGAAGATATGGATGCTCAAACTATCATCTTTCACTTGAAGGAGTTGTATGCAACTTCCGTTCATACCGTGAGATTCCAAGTGTCATGTGTCTTATTCTAAACAAGGTATAAGGAAGGATCTGTTAGTGGACATGTGCTTAAAATGATTGGCCACATTGAAAAATTGGCCAACCTCGGGTTAATTATGGATCATGAGATAAGTCACGATCTAATTCGTCAGTCCTTACCAAAAGAATTCGCTAACTTTATTATGCAGTTTCATTTGTCTGATAAAGAAGCTACTTTAGCAGAATTGCACAATTTGATAAAGCAAGCAGAGAAGGACTTGAAACCAGAGCTTAAAACCTCCGTCATGCTTACGGGTACGGACCTGAAGCCACGAGGCCCAAAGAAAAATAAGGGCAAGGCCAAGGCTCCAGATCACCTAAAGCCCAATGGTAAGGTAGAGAAGAAAAAGGGAAATGAGAAATGTTTCTTTTGTGGAAAGAATGGTCATTGGAAGAAAGACTACAGATCCTTGAAAGCCATGGAAGCTAGGGAAGCCCAAGAGGTCAAGAAGCCCAATGTTTCAGGTATGTTGTATATGATTGAACTATATTCTCAAAACTCTGAACCTTCTACTTGGGTGCTTGACAGCGGTTGTAGGACTCACTTGTGTAACAATGTGTAGGGCTTGAGAAACAGTAGGAGACTCCGTCATGGGGAGGTTGACTTACACATGGGTAATTGAGCAAAACTGGCTGCATTGTGCGTGGGACTTATTCATTAGTTTTTCCGAATGGTTTAGTTTTAGACTTAGAAGATTGTGTTTATGTACCTTCTCTAGTAAAGAACATCATTTCAATTTCTTCTTTATGTAATAAAGGATTTTCATGTCTAATAAGTTGTAATCAATGTTCTATTTATTTTAATGAAATAAAATATGGAGATGGTATTTTGAATAATGGTATCTATGTCTTACAAACTAACAAAGAATGTTCAATCTCTAATATATACAACGTTAACTTAAATAATCTCAATGAATCACTTCTATGGCACAGTCGCTTAGGTCATATCAATGAAACAAGATTAACTAAGCAAGATAAGGATAGGTATTTCAGACCCTTCAAATATGAACCTTATGGAACTTGTGAGTCTTGTTTACTTGGTAAGATGACCAAATTACCCTTCAAAGGTAAAGGACAGCATGCAACAGATGTTGGACAATTATGACCCATAGCGTCACTATTTGTACAAATCACGGTGTTGTTGTACAAATTAACTATGTGACAAAGGAGATTGCACTCTTATCATTTGTGATTAGATCACCTAGATATATAAATGATGAGAGGTCCCTATGATTTGATCCTGAACAGAGAATGATATGAGACAGTATCAGTCCACGAAGGATAAATCATTAAATATCCCTAGTCAGAGTATTATCGAGATTGGACATCGATAAATACGTAAAAGACTAGTATTACACTTGTGCGCGTTTGTGAGGGCACAACGGTATAGTTCTCATATATTTGGGTATAGGATACTCATGCAAGTGTAATAGGAGGTTGTGTTTTACCGATGGTATGGGAGACAGCTTCGCTCTGGATAGACCCCCCGCGGAATCCCATTGGTAGTATGACTATGTGTCTATGGGAGTCTGCAATTAGGGTAGGTGTATTTGGTCTTAACCTGAGACTTGCACCGCTAATACATACGACAATCAATATACTTTAGTTGAGGTCGTCCAGGGCTTTAATTGGTTCTGTGTACGCTGATGCTGGGTATATTGAGAATCGTAGTGTATTGGGTGTGATGTCAAGACGGAAGTGTCACTCCAGTCATATGGAGATGATGGTCACGTAGGATACGGAACTCGTTCTCTTAAATGCTCGAGCTATCGGGATATT
Source organism: Zanthoxylum bungeanum (assembly GCA_019454045.1). Taxonomy (NCBI): domain Eukaryota; kingdom Viridiplantae; phylum Streptophyta; class Magnoliopsida; order Sapindales; family Rutaceae; genus Zanthoxylum; species Zanthoxylum bungeanum. The sequence continues at coordinate 13,651 of SKCR01013096.1, forward strand.
ATGACTAGGTCATGTTTATCCGATTATAGAGACTAGTTACCAGACATCCGATATGTGCTTCGTACAGGGCAGACACAATTCCAGCCCCAGGCCTAGCACGTGAACATCCGATACTGGACAGAAATACGCAATACTTCGGTATACTACGCTTGATATAGATCACATATTCCTATAAGGATATTTCCGGAGAATTGGGTAGGCATGGCGCTTTGCTAGAAGCCAACATTGTCTTGTAAATCGGTATAAACGTAGTACGAGGTACTTACGTGTTCGGATAGTCCGACGACCGTATTTACTGCCAACATATCCGGGGATCTCATGGGTCGCTTCCCGAAGATTCACCGATGACGTATAACTCGCACTTTATTAATCTGGGATTAATTAGAAGAGAGAGAAAATAATCTGGGATTAATTGCGGAGATATTTTATCTGGGATAAAATATTAATTAAAGAGCGAGAACGATTAATTTGGAATTAATCGATAAAATAATATATTCGATATATTATATGAAATTGGATTTCGACACGGAATTGAAATTGGATTTTAATTCAGGCGAACGAATTAATTTAGAATTAATTCGTTAGCGACGTAAATAGTGAATTCAGTAGGCGTGATCATTTAATTACGACGCAACGAAAATTCATTAATTTGGAATTAGCGAACCCGAGCCCGAGAGTGATTGCGAGCGCATTCGCATTTCGAATTCGAGCGCGGCACGCAAGTCACATCAAGCGTCAAATTCTGGTCGCATCAATTATCAAATCACTTGTCACTTTGAGTGATGTGACATGACATGTTGTTACTTTGATAAAGTGACTTGATGTGATAGTAAAAGTGATGGGTAAAAGGTGAAAAGCATTGATTGTCTTTTGCTTTTGACTTTTTGGTATTTGGAAAAGTTTGGTATATATATTTTATTTGTTTTTGGAAAATAAATAAATAATATATATTACACAATTTTTCTTTTCCCTCTACTATCATTATTCGGTCTTCTCTCTCTCTCCCTCTTGAGATACGGTTTTGGTCATTTTGGAGCCAAAATTTCTTCTTCCTTCTCTCTCGGCTTTGAGCCATTTTCATCTTCTTCTTCTCCATTTTCTTGGGCGTGAGAAGCAAGGATGAAGACTTAGTACTAGCACATTTTATGGGTTGTTACAAAGGTGATAGGGTAGTGAACTTGTGTGCATGGAATTCATTTTGAAGCCTGAAGCTTGGAGCTTCAATGGTGGTCTTCCATGGCCGAATCTTGAAGACAAATGGAGCATCAAAACCGAGCCACCCTCTCCTCTTGGAAGCCTTGGCCGAATGTTTCATGACAAGGAGGAGAAAGATTTTATTTGGTGCATCAAATCCAATCATTGTGAGTATATGTTTCCGCCATTATTCCTTTGATGTATTCATGCGTTTTTGTGCTTGATTTTGATGATTCTTGGGACCTTATAAGAACTCAACAGCAGAGACATTAGAACTCATACACTCTGATGTATGTAGACCAATGTCAGTCACCACTAGAGGTGGATTCTCCTACTTCATTACCTTTATCGATGATCACTCGCGATATGGGTATGTGTACCTTATGCGGTACAAATCTAAAGCCTTTGAGAAATTCAAAGTTTTCAAAGCTGAAGTAGAAAACCAGCTTAATAAAAGTATTAAGTCACTAAGGTTTGATAGAGGTGGTGAATACTTAAGCGACGAATTTCAAGATTACTTGAGAAAAAATGGCATTGTTTCCCAATGGACTCCTCCTGGGAACTCCACAGCATAATGGGGTCTCCGAAAGGAGAAATCAGACATTATTAGATATGGTCCGATCAATGATGCCAGGCACGGATCTACCTCTTTCATTTTTGGGTCTTGCTTTAGAAACTGCAACACTACTACTAAACCAAGTTCCTTCCAAGACTGTTAGTCAAACATCATATGAGTTATGGTCTTGGAAACATCCTAGTCTTAGTTATCTAAGAGTTTGGGGATGTGACGCATATGTTAAGCTCACACAAACTAACAAATTGGATGATAGGGCAGTTAAATGTATGTTTGTAGGATATGCCTTGAACTCAAGAGCATACGTGTTCTACGTCCCAAATGAACAAATAACATTTGTCTCACGAAATGCTAAATTTCTAGAGAATGAATTCCTTCTCAAGAAACATAGTGGGGGTAGACTTGACCTCGATGAGGTATGAGAAGAACAAACTAATATAGAACTAAACCTCAGGCCACTCAAAAGGGCAGCGAGGAAACAACCATAAGGTTATGAACTTAGAAAGTCTGGTAGGGAAAGGCATGAGCCTGAAAGATATGGTTTCCATATTGATGAGGAACATGATCAGGTCATTGATAATAATGATCCCACCAGTTATGACGAAGCAATGCATGACATTGATTCAGTCAAGTGGCTTGAGGCCATAAAATTCGAAATAGACTCTATGTATCCGAATCAAGTCTGAGACTTGGTGGATGCACCTGAATGGATAAAACCCATAGGCTGCAAGTGGATTTACAAGCGTAAAACTGATGCAGAAGGCAACATCCAAACCTATAAGGCTAGGTTGGTGGCGAAAGGTTATAGAAAAATCCAATGAATTGACTATGATGAAACCTTCTCGCCTGTTGCAATGATAAAGTCCATTCGAATTTTACTGGCACTGGCTGCACACTTTGATTATGAGATTTGGCAGATGGATGTCAAAACAGCTTTCCTTAATGAGAACCTCGTAGAGGAAGTCTATATGACACAACATGAGGGGTTTTCATCTAACGATGATCATAATAAAGTATGCAAGCTTAAACGATCCATTTATGGACTCAAGCAAGCCTCTAGAAGTTGGAATATACGATTTGATGAGACAATCAAAGAATTTGACTTCATCAAAAATGTAGACGAGCCTTGTGTTTACAGGAAAATTAGTGGGAGTGCTGTTGTATTTCTTATATTATATGTCGATGACATATTAATCATCGGGAATGATATTCCCATGATGCAAGCCACCAAGTAATGGTTATCTCAGAATTTCTCCATGAAATATTTGGGAGAAGCAACCTACATCATCGACATTAAGATCTACCGTAATAGATCTAAGAGGTTGTTAGGATTTTCTCAATCTACGTACATAGATAAAGTTTTAAAAAGATTCAAAATGGAAGATTCCAAAATAGGTAATTTACCTACTTGTCATGGAATCAAATTATCTAAGGAGCAATGTCCACATACTCATTCAGATAGAGAGCGTATGAGTAGGATACCTTATGCTTCAGCAATAGGATCGGTCATGTACGCCATGCTATGTACAAGACCTGATGTCTCTTATGCTCTTAGCATAACGAGCAGATATCAGGCAAATCCTGGTGAGCAACACTGGGCAGCTGTCAAAACAATCCTCAAGTATCTGAAAAGAACTAAGGATGTGTTTTTGATATACGGAGATTGTTCTGAGATAAAAGTCATTGGTTACTGTGAAGTGAGCTTTCAGACCGATAAGGATGACAACAGATCGCAAACAGGATATATGTTTACTTTGAATGGTGGTGTTGTTAGTTGGAAAAGCTCAAAATAGTCAACTACAGCGGACTCCACCACTGAAGCCGAGTATATTGCAGCATCTAAGGCAGCTAAAGAAGCAGTTTGGATAAAGAAATTCATCACGGAGCTGGAAGTGCTTCCCACGATAAATAATAGCATCACGATGTATTGTGACAACACAGGCGCCATTGCTCAATCAAATGAACCAAGGTCCCACCAGAAATCCAAGCATGTACTCAGGCGATTTCATCTCAACATGGAGATTATTGAGAGAAAATAAGTTATTATAGAGAAAATACCCACAGAAGATAATCTTGCAGATTCTCTGACTAAAGGGCTGACTCAACAAAAGCATGATAGGCACACACGAGAGTATGGTGTCCAGATTCATACTAGTTGGCTATAGTGCAAGTGGGAGATTGTTAGGGATATGCCCTATACCCAACTTGTGGATGGGCTATATGTATATGTATTTATAATATTTTCATTAATTAATAAAATGGAAATCTTTATTATACTTGTCTTACATAAATTATATGAATCATCAAACATTATAATAAAGCCCTTGGAGTAATAAGATGATGGTTTCCACGCCTTATGAGAATCATTACTCTCAAACATTCCTAGTAATAGTTTTGTGAATAATATGAGCGTTCACAAAGCGGAGAGACTAACATGATGATATGATCCGCCCTTAAGTGGGGTAGCCGATCTCATAGGCTACTAGCGAAGATCCATCCACTTGGTGTATCACATGGATGCATGAGTTGCTCATGTCCATCGAACTGATCGCCGAAAGTTTTCACATTGACTGTTTATCCCAAGTGTCTGTGAGAACTTTCATGTATCTATTATATGACTAGTCCCTAGACTTGAGGTCTTTACAATCTTATGTGTGGATCAAATGACTTTGACATTCTCTTTCCCTGGTTCAAAAGATCTAGTCATAAGGGTATGATTGGGTCATTTGTTGAAACACATGAATTTTTTAAAGATACAACAGAGAATTGCCACTCTCTCGGATAATATTTTCTTATAAGAGTAGTATTCCAGTTTGCGGGTTGATATGTGTGATCAGTGCTTGAGACTGTGGCCGCAGCGGAAGAATCATGTGAGATTCTTGGGTTAGCACGATTCATTACACTATCAACAGCATACCTTTGACTATATGGGTAGACATTTTCCATACCCTAGTTCAAACGGTGGGGATACAATGAGGCGAGAGACCGTATCATATATAAATCGTATACAGAATGGGTATATATATCTTTCATTCTCATTTGGGGGCCTTGGCATGTTGCTAGATGTCAACCTTGGTCATTGAAATTGAACGACCATCTTATCGGAGGATAATTTATGTTCGATTAATTATCACGATTCATTTCATGTCCAACTTGAGGGGAACCCAAAAGGTCTCACAAACAAAGTCGAAATCAATGGTTAACAGTGCACAGTACAAATTTAACAACATATATTATTGCTGTAGGAATTGTTCATAAATGGTTCAATGTGTTTAATTATTGAACAGATCATTTATGAGGTTCTATAGTGGCTTAGGGATTGGTGAATGACGATAGGGGAACTTTGGGAATTGAATAAATAATTTAAAAAAAAAACGTGATAGTAACGTGAATAATAATTATTTTTTTTTTTGTTTATTTAATTTGAATTCCAATTCGAACCAAACTCTTATTAGGGTTTTATAATCTCATTAAACCACTAAATTAAGATCCAATGGCTAAGATTAAATTAGCATTTATCCCACATCGGATTCTTAATTAATTTTATTGTCTTTGGAGCACCTATATAAACCCAAAGAATTCTTTACAAATTTTTACAACAAAACCTTTCATATCTTGGGTTTATATAAGTGAGCAACTCTAAAGTTTAAGAGTAAGCCACTGATTTTGAGGATCCTTAAGTCTAATTGACTATAGTAACCTCGAGTTAAAAGTTTTGAGGTATTTGGCATAGGCTAGCACCAAGGGCAAAATACCCGTGCACTCAAGGCGTAGTCTTGCCATTGAGTTTTGGCTTTGGTGTGTGCACCTTTGGAGGCCACACACTTGGGTGGCTCTTTGGAACGTGGAAGAGCTTACTGAGTTCGGGAAAAGCTTGTAGATTGGAGCGAGGACTGAATGAGTCTTTGGTTAAGTAAGTCTTTTTCTTTCTTTATTTTAATTAGAGTTCTTATGATAGTTAGCATGTTTAGGTTTATGTTATTTGCATGTTTTATGAGTTTTTTATGCTAGAATATATAGTAACATGCCTAGGCTTGTAGAATAATAAAAACAAATAGGTATTGGGCAAAGGGATAACGGCATCATAATTTGATTAATTAAATTTTCCGCTACGCACTCGCGGCCGCTTCCCAACAGTTATCACATATGTTTAACAATCCTTCTACCGTAGGCTATCCGAGTTGTGCTTAGGAAACATATAATACACCGTCAAGTTTATGAAACGCACATCTCATATTGACATGTCCACTATTCTTCATAACTAATGTGATCCATCCTAAGTGATCGACTTTAGCCAAGGCTTTAAGAATCGTTACTTTACTCACATGGAACCTAAACCCCTTATTGTACACATATGGGCAGACGGATCCTATCTTGCTTCACATTTGATTACTGAGTGTATCGCTCCACACCCAACGAACATCTAGAGGCCAGACCATGAAAGGTTTCTAACATACATGACATCAAAGCATGTACGATCTCACACAAAATCAATATATCCTATAGTCAAAGGATTACATATGTTACTCGACTCGAGGAGATCCCTATTGACGGTGGTGTGCACTTCCAACTATTAGGAATCACATGTGAGTCATCCAGTATTCGGTTCAACCAATACCTACACGTCTATACGAGTTTCCAAAACTCATGGTACATCGGGTTAAACCACTGGAACTCCAATTCCAATATACGACATGTGCTAGTCTTCTAAGTTATAGGAATTCGACCGTATTCCAAAACCAACGACTAGGAATATATATACTTTAAGATAATTTACAATAGTAATACTTATCCCAATATCGGACCACCTAGTGTCTAGTATTACTACAACTATTCTAAGGTCGATGTCATTCTTAACATATCTGTATATCAATCTAATACACATAATGATAATATCATTAATAATTTCTGAAATGAAAATGTAATTATTTATTAATAAATAATAAAATTTATAATTCGGATTGACACTTTAAGCCCCAATATGAAGTTAATTCATCCATTAATATGTTTCAGTTATGTATGTTTACAACAAGTGTAGTAATTATGCATGATTTAAGCAGAATTAACCACCTCGGATTTGGGTTGGCTTTAGCCACGGGTTTGGGGTGGTTTGGTATAGTTATGTTTGAGCAGTCCATGTGTAATGAAGCATGTTTATATTCGGTTCATTTTTAATAATACATGTATGAATAACGCATGTATAAGTCATGAGTAGTCATGTAATGTGCGTGTCAGTCATGAGGCTTATGGATATAGCTACGACGTCTCCTATATGTGACAAAAACGATATCAAAGCAAGATCCTGGGCATCAATGACTGCATCAAGTTCCATCGACTACAAGTAAGTTCTCTAACTCATGTAGATAGAGTTGAATTCAGTGCATGTAACAGTTATTATATCATTGCATGTGACAGTTGAATCTATTGCATGTGCTTCGACATGTAGCCCAGATTAGGATTTTGGGATTATTCCTATTTAAGGAGAGGAGAATATAACATCTCATATCACTGAAAACGGATATCTGTAGCTCAAGATATGGTCGAAATTCTGAGGGTTGTTCATGAAAGCGGATAAATTAGAAATGATACTGAAACTTTGAAAAAAATTATTCTGAACTCTAGAAATGGTTACAAGGCTTTCAATCCATCAATATATGATTATATACATAATAACATATCATGCATGAACAAAATAATCATAATAGACATGTCATGATAATCGGGTGCTACATTCTCAAACTAATTATTTTTCTCCTACATAAATATTACAAAGAAAATAATCTAAATAAAGTAAAAGAGTGGCGGGTTGACAGATACTCAATACAGGTATCCAAAGAGTTTATCCATTTATCAAACTCACTCATATCCATAGCGAATTTTGATTTGTAATATCAAACTCACATATTACCTAAAAGACATATCAAATCTTACCCATATCAGACGGGTATCAGTGGATTTGTAGATTTACGGATGAAATTACCCTTCCTAAGTCTGATGCCAACCAGAAAACGAAAAAAAGTGTGATGCTTTATTCCCTCATAAATTAATTATTGAATTATATTAATTAAAATTAAATATATAATTTAAGACAATTCTCAATAAAATTATCGTCATTAGACTAAATCAATATACATCAAATCCACGTGCACATATCATGTCAATTACTTTTTCCTTTAGTTTATCAAAATTAATTTATCCAGGCTAATTATTCTTGCATGTGAGCCATACTACTACAGTTTTATATTTTAAAATATTTTGGTTTGAATTCAAATCTGAATATTTGATTCGTTCTTTCTTTTTCGATTCGATTTTATTATATATATATATATATATATATATATATATATATGGTTTTTAATTCATCCGTTACTATGGCATTCCTTATTTGACTTCCATATTGCCACCTATTATTGTTATTCTAGGGAAGTTTGAATTAAAAATGTAAATCTGAGCCGTTGGTCAAAATTCAACCATCCAGAGTTTATAATGAGGAGTTCTGTTCGATGAATGAGGTAAAGGGTGACCTCATTATAAGAAACTACACACGTCCACTTCCGAACATATCTCTCCCCGCCAGACGGAAACCCCATTAAAAAAAAAATAATGAAAATTATTTACCATAAAAATTTGAAAAAAAAAATGAATACGTTTTCTGTATATAATATTTTTAGACACACTTTCTGACATGATATGTCCACAAAAAGAAACACGAAGTTTCAAATCCAATCTCTCTGTCCACTCACTACTCCAATGGGTTTCCCAGCCAACGGCTCCGACTCCGGCTCGAAGCCGCTGAAGTTTCTGATCTACGGCCGTAGCGGCTGGATCGGCGGCTGCTGGGCAAGCTCTGCCAAGCTCAGGATATCGACTTCACCTACGGCTCCGGCCGCCTGGAGAACCGCACGTCTCTCGAAGCCGATATCTCTGCTGTTAACCCTAGCCACGTGTTCAACGCTGCTGGCGTTACCGGCAGGCCTAACGTGGACTGGTGCGAATCACATAAGGTCGAGACCATACGGACTAATGTGGTCGGTACCCTCACGCTTGCTGACGTTTGCAGAGAGAAAGGCTTGGTTCTGATTAACTATGCCACCGGTTGTATCTTCGAGTACGATTCGGCTCACCCTCTCGGGTCGGGCATCGGGTTCAAGGAGGAGGATACTCCGAATTTCATCGGATCTTACTACTCCAAGACTAAGGCCATGGTAATTATTTATTATTATTATTCATTAATGATTTGGATCTAATTTATTTGTAAGCTCTTAAATGGATATTTACTTTGTTTTGCTTAAAATGCATTAGATCTGGTGATTTAGTTCATGTTTATATAGCTAGCTAGAGACTTTTAGATCGTAATTGATGTATGATGTTGAGCTTTATTGTTTGCTTTGACTGCGGAAGCTAGTGTAAAAACTTGCAGTTTCTTTTGGAAATTGTAATTTACAATCAGTATCAAGTTTTACTTTCTGTGCTTAAATCAATTAGATTATTGAAGCTGTGCAATGTCTCGTATAAAATTTTGAGTGACCCTTTTGATTATTGTGGAAGTTCAAGCATCTTTCATTCATCAGTTTTACACTTTTGATAAATCTACTACTGTTTGTTATAAGTTGTATATTTTCTCTTATTTTACTTGTTTCGATTCATGATAGGTGGAAGAGTTGCTCAAGAATTTTGAGAATGTCTGTACCTTGCGTGTCAGGATGCCAATCTCATCTGATTTATCCAATCCTCGCAACTTCATTACAAAGATCACTCGATACGAAAAGGTAGTCGACATTCCAAATTCAATGACGATCTTGGATGAGCTCCTCCCGATTTCCATTGAGATGGCAAAGAGAAACCTCACTGGAATTTGGAACTTTACAAACCCCGGTGTGGTAAGCCACAATGAGATTCTGGAGATGTATCGGCAGTACATTGACCCCAACTTCACTTGGAAAAATTTTACCCTGGAAGAGCAGGCAAAGGTGATTGTTGCCCCAAGGAGCAACAACGAGCTTGATGCCAGTAAATTGAAGAAGGAATTCCCTGAGCTCTTGTGCATTAAGGAGTCCCTTATTAAATATGTTTTTGAGCCAAACAAGAAGATCATTGGAGCTTGAAACTCTTTGGGTTTGAGGTTTTTCAGTTACCTTATTTATTGAATTTTTGTTTATGCAGTTTGATGTGATCTCAATGCTATTTGACTCTACCCAATACCACATGCATCATTACGCCTATTTGTATCTCAATGCTATATTCACAATTTCACACGTCAATCTTGAATAAATTAATCAGAAGTGTTTTGGCAATTAGAAGAAGTATGTTTTTTTTGTAAATTGATTGATGTACAACATGCATTGCTAGTACAAGGTTCAAAAACTCGATATGCAATGCGAGGTGATTTCCCATTTGAGGTGAGGCGGCAGTTTTTTAATCTAAACATGTGATAGGACATAATCTTTGGGTTTAAAGGGTACCTTGGAAATGATGTGATTCTTAATAAGAAATGGACTTGACCCTTAGGGTTGAAATGGATCATTGGAGGGTAATGACCCTTAAAGAATTATATTCATTGACATCATAGTATCTTTTCAAAAGCAACCCTTCATATCTATAAAAATGAGTTTTTGAGTTCATTTTTCATTCATTCTAAAAATTCAATAATTCATTCCAAGTCTCATTCAAAGTCAGGTAAATTTAAAGTGTTGAAGTCTAGAGTTTTGAGAGAGTGTCTACCATTTTCAAGTTCGTGTTCTTAATTTAAGGAGTGTCCCTTAATTAAGAAGTGTTCCTTAATTAAGGAGTAACCAAGTATCCTGGGAGAATGTCAACCACAAGAGATTTGTAGTGCACCGAGGAGAGGGTAATAAGTTCTTAAGAACAGAGTTCACTCGACTTGATTCAGTATTTATCTTCAACAAAATATATCATAGGTTTTTCTAAGACTTTTGTTTTATGTTTAATTTATGGTTTGCATATTTGGTTGAATTATGCATGTTACAACACATCCATCCAATAATTTTACAGTGAATAATGAATTAATTTGTTACAACACTTGATGAGCAGCTCAGTTGTCATCGGAAGCTTTGTGGTCATTGAGTCTATATGTAAGCGCAAATGACAGGAGCTTCTTGTTAATGCTGACTGGCCTGCAGTTACTTTGATGCTTGTTTATCGTCAATGGCTAGAAATGATAATACTCTCTATTATCACTGTACCCTTGATGCTTCGATAATCAATTCCAAAAATGTTTGTGGAAATGGCTCTCTGAAATACCTTCTTGTATCAATTCAATTCCGTTCTTGATGCACATGGAAGGACCCATTTAATTTCTTGTTCTGCTCCTAAATTACGGAGAATGATAACCATGGTGGCTCTATGTACATTTTGACCCTATATTATTGAGTTGTTGTCTACCTGAGGTGATCCCAAAATTATATTTTAGAAATTTTTTCCATTAACCATATTTGTAAAACTATTATGTTTGCAAAAAAAAAAAAAAAAAAAAAAAAAAAAAAAATCACATTCTGTAAATCCAAACATAGATTAGAGTAGTGATTTTTAACCCATAATTTATCCATTAGTTTCTATTTTAAATTATTATTATTTATCATTATATAAATATTTAACATATACTAAATAATTGTTATTTAGTATTTTCTTCTCTCTTGTCTGCTCTCACTCAGTATCTCAACATATGAACTTCTCATCTCTCACATTTCTATCATTTTCTTAAATTGATTCACAATTTACCTAAAAAGTTAACCACTAAAACAATTCCTAAAATTGAAATTGTTAAATTCTTGTACAAAATCAAAAGTCGATATCATCAACAACAAAACCCATTATATTTTTTCTTGAAAGATAATAAAACCAATAACTTATTCACAAAATTTAATAAATTTGAACAAAATATTAGTTCATTTCTCAAGTTGTCCATAACTCTCTATAACTGCCCATATCCATCATTTGGAAACAGTCTCATAATCTCTAGATGGAAGAGGTTATATATAGAGGGCAATGGGTGAAAATCTTGGTCCCTAAGCTTAAAGACTATAAAAACATTTTCAAAGATTATATACAATCAAGAGGAGTGATCTCCCCCCCCCCCCACTGTCATCCACTTCTTTTTGTCTCCTCTGAAATTCCGAAAATGTCCTCTTTCTTTCTCAAAAATTCAATTTCTCAATAAATCAAATATATCCCAATTTTTTATATATTGATATATATAAATATATAAATAACATATATATATCTATATATTTTATTTTATTAATTAAATTTTTTATTTTATACCTTTTTTTTTTTTTTTAAATTTATATTTTTTTGCTCTTTATATATATATTCTTTTTTATTTGTTTAATAAATATTACAAATTTCATATTTATTATTATTTATTTTGTGTTTATTTATTCATTTAATTTTTGTGATTCTTTTTTAATTTATTTAACACTACTTATGTATTATAAAAATATTCTCATGTATATTAGAAAAATATATATTTAAAAAATAGTACAAATAACAACATAAAAAATTACTCTTAAGAATATAAAAACATAAATTTTAATTTATTTTATAAATTAATTTTATTTGCTTAAATTATATTTTTTTAATACATAAGTAGTATTAATTAAATTAAAAATGAATCAAAAAAATAAATGAATAAATACGCAATCTGAAATCTGAAATTTTATTAACAAAAATCAAAAATTATAAAATAAAAAAATTAATAAAATGGCAAAGAGAGTTATAATTAGTATATAATTATTTTTAAATTAATATATGTAAATATATAAATTTTGCCATGTATAATAATTGAGGGAGTAATTTAACACAAAAAAGAAGGATATTGTGGTAAAATTGCAAGGCGACAAAGGGGGAGTGGCAGGGAGGGCCGAGGGGGGAGGAGTAATTTCCTACGATCAATGAGAGTTTTTGAGAGCTTAGAAGAGCCAAAATTCAACCAAATTCAGTAGTTTTGTTGTAACATTAATGGCGGGAGATTAGTAAGCTTTCCTAGTTTATTTCCGTATTTGATCTTATGTAATTCCGTTTATTATGCATCATGGATCAAATTTTAAGTCTTTCAGTTAGTACCAGAGCCTGTTTATGTCTTGATTTTTTGGGTAAATTTTGAAATTTTTGAAAGTACTCATAATTTTCTTTGAAATTAAAGTTTAATTTTATGGGTGTTTTTCGTGAAAATGATGTTAGAAATTTTTAGGAAATTGATTCTCTAGCATTTTTATAAATTTCCTTGTTGAATTTCGTGCTCAAAATGCTTAAATCCTTCGGGTCTTAAAAACAGGTCAATTGGGTCGAAATGCGGGTCAAAACGACCCTGCTGGAGGTTGAAGATGACAGGAAAATGACATGTTGTTTTGTTCTGTATATGAAAACGACATGTCATTTGGATTTTACTAACAAGTCAAATGAAAGTAAGTCTGGCAATAGGCCAGGCCGGGCCCAGACTTTGAGAAGTCCGGCCCGATCCTGACAATGAAAGAGAAAGTCCGAGTCCGGGAAAAGCCCGACTCAAAATATTACCCGACCCGTCTCGAGTCCGGACTTAGGCTCGGGCTTTTTCTGACCCAATTTTTTTATAACCAAAATCAGTAATAATTCAACTCTTATATACTACAACATATCAACAAGAAGTCAATAATAGAGTATCGATTCCTAAAAGACATATACATCAACCTAAAAATAAAAAAATTATAAATTAATAATTTTTTTTTTTAATTTTAAGTCCGGGTCCGGGCTTTTTGTTATAGACTCGGGCTCGAGGCCACTATTATAAATCTCGACCCGAGTTTTTTTACTCTCAGACAGGCCGAACCGAGCTACGTGTTTTTTTGCCATACTTAAATAAAGGTTCCAAGAGGAGTACAAACATACTAGAGATTCATTCTGATATATGTAGTCCTGATATAGATTCTTATGGTCAAAAATACTTTATCTCTTTTAATAGATGATTACTCACGATCTTTGTATCTCCACTTGCTTTATAATAAGAGCAAAGCATTAGATGCCTTTAAGGTATTTAAAGCTGAAGTAAAGAAACAATGTGGGAAAGATCATGAGATTAGATGGTGATGGGGAATATTATGGTAGATAAACTGAGGATGGACAAACATCTAGTCCATTTGGAAAGTTTCTTCAAGAGCATGAGATAGTTGCCCAATACATTATGTCTGGATGTCTAGATTATAATGATGTAACATAAAAAAGAAACCAAACTTTAATGGACATGGTACGAAGTGTGTTCAGTACTTCAAAGCAGCTTCAATATTCTTAAATCCTTATAGACTGAAGCTCTTAAAATGGCAATTTATATATTAAACCGAGTTCCAACCAAGTATGTTCCAAAGAAACCATTTGAGTTATGGAAATGTTGGAAACTGAGTTTGTGACATATATGCATTTAGAAATGTCCGTCTGAAGTAAGAGTTTACAACCCACAAGAAAAGAAGGTGGACCCAACGATCATTAATGGTTATTTCATTATATATGATGAAAGGTCTAAGGGGTACAAATTTTATTGTCCATCTCATAGCACTAGCATTGTGGAATCAAGAAATGCAACATTTCTTGAGAATGACTTGATAAACGAGAGCGATCATTTTAAAAACATAGTTTTTGAGAAAGATCATACAAATTCTCAACCTTCACCTCAAGTGATAGATTAATTGTCATTTACAACGTTCCTCAAGTTCAAATAGGTGTTGAACAACTAATCATTGAAGTTCTATAAGCTGCTGACAATAATCCAGTAGATTAGGTGTCCAGGAAATACCGAAAATGGTTGAGCAACCAGTTGAACAACATGTCCTCTAGAGAATGTTGATACAACAATAAGAAGATTTACTAAAGCAAAGAAATTAGCAATTCATAGTGATAATATGTGTATATGCAAGAATCTGACTATAATATTGGAGTAAACAATGATCCCGAAACGGTTTCACAAGTCATGAGTTACAAATAATCAAAATTATGGTATGATGGTGTCTAATAAAGTCTGAGATCTAGTTAAGTTGCCTAATGGTGTGAAAGCCATAGGATGTTTGAGAGATATAAAACATATATGTGTTGTTTATATATATATATATATATATATATATTAGAAGGTCAGTGAGAGTAATCTATGTTTTCTTGTTTTATTGATGAGTGGTAAATGTATCATTATTTCTCAATCATTTAATCTAATATTTTATATAGTTTCTTGATTTTTGTGAATATTTTGATGTGTTTTGTGTTATTTTGTAGATAAATAAAGTTTCAGGACTCTCTGGAGGTGATTTGGGGCCAAAACAGTGAAAAACGGATAAAAGGCTAATTTGGTAATTTTTCGCTTCACGACGCCTAACGTGCGCCGCACCATGCTAATATGCGCCGGGGACACGTGTCAGAATCTGAGAAGTTTGACTTTGCTAACTTACGTCGTGCCATGTGTCAACATCACAGTCGATCTGCTAACGTGCGTCGTGACACGTGTTATCATCCTATGGTGACGACAATCGCCATCGCCACATGTCAGCCACGTCATCGTCCACATCAGCAGTAGACCGAGTCAACTCGCCACATCAGCGCCACGTCATCATCAGCCCTAAAGCCAACTGGTTTAGGAGCCACCGACCCAACACTCGCTACATAGATGGAAGATATTGTATATAAATAAAAAAAATCAAAAAATCAAAGAAAAAAATCAGAAAAATGAGAAAAACTATTCCACTGCTGCAAAAATGTGTGAATTCTGATTGTAGACAACAGAACCTGGGCGACCCTGTTCTAGGCTCGCGGCCTAGTTGGGAAGTACGAAATAACATGGAGTCGCCACCCGATGTGAACCGGGACAAAGATTTAAGGCCGCACTCACCCCTCGCAAGGGAAGACCTCAAACCGTTGGGTTCGGAATGGTCTTTTACTTATGTCACTTGTGATGATATGATTTGTGCAATAAACTAACCGAATCTATTCAACATCCATGCTCAATGGTACTTAGATCTAACATGCTTTCATCCAAATAAATCCACGCAATATAACACAACGAGCATATTGAACCATTAAACCAAAGTAAACAAATAACTAATTAAACATAAACGAAACATCATGCATAAAGAATGAAGAAACAACATGCCTAAATAACACAATCATGCTTTTGAAAATTAAATAACAAGACTAAATTGACTCATGCTTAAAATAATAAATAAACGGCCTAGAACTATGACATGCTCAAATACAAATTGGATGAGACGAGATACGTGCATCTTAAGTGGTACGTGGCGTTGTATCCCGAGTGCAGACCGCAATACCGTCCATTCGGAATCGGCTACGGAATTTACGTCCGGGTTTCCATCCGATATACCACAAAAGGGAACACACATCCCGCTCATCCAACAATCACATCATGCCTCAAACGACTCTCATGCAATAATATTTTAAAATAAATAAAATAAAACGAAAGAAGATAAGTAAGAAGGTGCCCTCAGGTCTAACCTCTTTTGTTGTCTCACGAAAGGGCGTTACACGTCCGTTGGAAGGGTGAATGATCCGCAACTCTTTTGGTTCCCCAACTCAACGTCTTTCCTCGCTGTTTTACTGTTTGGGCTGCTATTTTCACTCCGTTTCACGGCTGTTTTTGTTGTATTTTCTGGTCGCTATTTTAGGGTAATTAAGGGACTGGTTTGTGCAGTTTTTGGGGACTGTTTTGTGCAGTTTTCTGGGTAGTTTTCTGGGCAGTTTTTGGGCTTACTTTCACGACTGTTTGTGGCTCGGTTTCAGGGTTATTTATTCTCGGTTTTTTTGGTGAATTTGGGGGCAGAGAGTGGCGAGGTTAGGGACGTAGTGGCTGGCAGAAGCGTGAAGGCAGGTGTAGTGTGTTTACGTGAAGAGGGAGTGAGGGGCTGCTGTGCTTGTGTCTTTGAGGGAGGCAATAGCTGATCGATGTGGGACTTGTGACGTTGAGTTGAGGGCTATTGGCTTGAAGTAATGGCTGAGTTGGAGGGTATTGTTATGTGAATGGTCAGATGCGGGAAGGGTCAGGTGCGTGCGTATGGGGGGTTTGTTGGAAGGGCAATTGCGTGAGGTGAGGTTTGCTTTTGTTTATTTAGAGGGAGGCTATGTGGCGTGAATGGAGTTAAGCCATGAATAGGCTGTTGCCGTGAGTGGCTTTGGGTGAAGGGTTTGTTTTTGGTGTGGCTGTGCACAGACCGTGAGCTTGTCTAGGGTTTCGATGGCTGCCGAGTCTGTGTGTGAAAGAAGAGAGGTAGAGCCAAGCGTGAAGGCGGGTGTAGTGTGTGTAGTGTGTTTACGTGAAGAGGGAGTGAGGGGCTGCTGTGCTTGTGTCTTTGAGGGAGGCAGTAGCTGATCGATGTGAGACTTGTGACGTTGAGTTGAGGGCTATTGGCTTGAAGTAATGGCTGAGTTGGAGGGTATTGTTACGTGAATGGTCAGATGCGGGAAGGGTCAGGTGCGTGTGTATGGTGGGTTGTTGGAAGGGAAATCGCGTGAGGTGAGGTTTGCTTTTGTTTATTTAGAGGGAGGCTATGTGGCGTGAATGTAGTTGAGCCGTGAATAGGCTGTTGCCGTGAGTGGCTTTGGGTGAAGGGTTTGTTTTTGGTGTGGCGGTGCACAGACCGTGAGCTTGTCTAGGGTTTCGATGGCTGCCGAGTCTGTGTGTGAAAGAAGAGAGGTAGAGCAAGCGTGAAGGCGGGTGTAGTGTTTTTACGTGAAGAGGGAGTGAGGGGCTGCTGTGCTTGTGTCTTTGAGGGAGGCAGTAGCTGATCGATGTGGGACTTGTGACGTTGAGTTGAGGGCTATTGGCTTGAAGTAATGGCTGAGTTGGAGGGTATTGTTACGTGAATGGTCAGATGCGGGAAGGGTCAGGTGCGTGTGTATGGTGGGTTTGTTGGAAGGGCAATTGCGTGAGGTGAGGTTTGCTTTTGTTTATTTAGAGGGAGGCTATGTGGCGTGAATGGAGTTGAGCCGTGAATAGGCTGTTGCCGTGAGTGGCTTTGGGTGAAGGGTTTGTTTTTGGTGTGGCTGTGCACAGACCGTGAGCTTGTCTAGGGTTTCGATGGCTGCCGAGTCTGTGTGTGAAAGAAGAGAGGTAGAGCCAAGCGTGAAGGCGGGTGTAGTGTGTTTACGTGAAGAGAGAGTGAGGGGCTGTTGTGCTTGTGTCTTTGAGGGAGGCAGTAGCTGATCGATGTGGGACTTGTGACGTTGAGTTGAGGGCTATTGGCTTGAAGTAATGGCTGAGTTGGAGGGTATTGTTACGTGAATGGTCAGATGCGGGAAGGGTCAGGTGCGTGCGTATGGTGGGTTTGTTGGAAGGGAAATTGCGTGAGGTGAGGTTTGCTTTTGTTTATTTAGAGGGAGGCTATGTGGCGTGAATGGAGTTGAGCCGTGAATAGGCTGTTGCCGTGAGTGGCTTTGGGTGAAGGGTTTGTTTTTGGTGTGGTTGTGCACAGACCGTGAGCTTGTCTAGGGTTTCGATGGCTGCCGAGTCTGTGTGTGAAAGAAGAGAGGTAGAGCCCAGCGTGAAGGCGGGTGTAGTGTTTTTACGTGAAGAGGGAGTGAAGGGCTGCTGTGCTTGTGTCTTTGAGGGAGGCAGTAGCTGATCGATGTGGGACTTGTGACGTTGAGTTGAGGGCTATTGGCTTGAAGTAATGGCTGAGTTGGAGGGTATTGTTACGTGAATGGTCAGATGCGGGAGGGTCAGATGCGTGCGTATGGTGGGTTTGTTGGAAGGGCAATTGCGTGAGGTGAGGTTTGCTTTTGTTTATTTAGAGGGAGGCTATATGGCGTGAATGGAGTTGAGCCGTGAATGGGTTGTTGTCGTGAGTGGCTTTGGGTGAAGGGTTGTTTTTGGTGTGGCTGTGCACAGACCGTGAGCTTGTTTAGGGTTTCGATGGCTGCCGAGTCTGTGTGTGAAAGAAGAGAGGTAGAGCCGTGAAGAGCTTTAGGGTTTGTTTCTTCTTTTTTTTTTGTTCTGGTTTGTGGCCGAGAGCGAGAGAGGCCAGAGGAGCAAGATGTCTAGGGTTTGTTGTTGTTTATATAGTGAGAGGGTAGGGTTAGGGTTTCTATCCATGGATTTATGTGTGTATTTAATTTTAATTATTTAAGACAAGAAATTATTTAAATTTGGTGAGTGAATTATTTAAATTATGGGAGTGATTTATTTTAATTTTGGTAATGATTTATTTTAATTTTAGTATTAGATTTTAATTAATATTAGTTTAATTTAATTTAGATTTATTTTAATTGGTTTAATTTGATTAATTTAATTTGTGACATGTATTTTAAATGATTTAATTATTTAATTTGTGAGATGTGTTTTAAATGTTTTAATTATTTTTGGATGTGATTTAAAATAGAGGTCCAACAAGCGAACCCGAAGCGAAACAAGCGAGTTAAAATCCGACCAAATGCTAATTTCCAACTTTGCCCTTCCGACGTCCGTTTCTCGCGGCTTTCACAATCAAAGAGGTAGTGTCTCCATACGAGACTCATCATTGGGCTGCTATGCAAAAATGTAATGCCTACACTGATAAAACTTTAGGACAAAAATATTACTCTCTTATCAACTGCACTTGTGACTGTTATGGGCAAAAATGAGTTGATTAATATTTTGTTGGCTATATATATGGAGAATGGTAAATATAATCGGAGAATTTATTTATTCGGTAATTTAGAAAGAAAGAAAACAACTAGTAACTTGGAGTAGAAGTTTCACCTGATTAGTCACTAACTTTTTTATTCTATTTTCTCTTGTCTTTTTGCTTTTGTGTGCATTAGTTTCACTACCTTTTTTACTTTTGTAAAATATTTGTGGGTATCATTGCTGTAAACTCTCACGAGACTACAACTCGTCCACTAAGGACACCTAGGGGTTTAAAAGCTTGTTGCATATGCTAAATGCAACCGTGATCCCTACGAAAGTGGCTTAGTTTTAAAGATGTTTATGTTATTTTATTATGTGTTTTGCTCGAGGACTAGCAAAATGTTAGGTTTGGGGGTGTGATGAGTGGTAAATGCATCACAATTTCTCACTCATTTAACCTAATATTTTGTATAGTTTCTTGAGTTTTGTGAATATTTTGATGTGTTTTTTGTTATTTTGTAGATAAATAAAGTTTCAAAACTCTCTGGAGGTGATTTGGTGTCAAAACAGTGAAAACGGACAAAAGAGCAATTTGGTAATTTTTCGCATCGCGACGCCTAACGTGTGCCGCACCATGCTAATATGCGCCGGGGACACGTGTCAGAATCTGAAAAGTTTGACTTTTCTAACTTGCGCTGTGCCATGTGTCAACATCACAGTCGATCTGCTAACGTGCGCCGTGACACGTGTCATCATCATATGGTGCCGACAATCGCCATCGCCACGTGTCGCCATGTGTCAGCCACGTCATTGTCCACATCAGCAGTAGACCGAGTCAACTCGCCACGTCATCATCAGCCAATCATAGCGTGCCACATGTCACAATCCTACGGTGTCGATAATCACTTTCGCCACGTGTCGCCACGTCAACGCAATCATTCAGCTCCCAATCACAGCGTGCAACGTGTCACCTTATCACCTTATCCACTGCCACGTGTCGAGCTCTCCGCGTTCCACGCCGCTAATCACGCGCGTCGAGACGCGAGCTTCATGTCGCGACGCGCGCACCTTGCCGAGGCCTATAAATTCAGCTCATTTTTCTGATTTCAGATGTACCTTCCTCTCTGAATTCTATGATGTAAATATGGAGTTTATATCTAGTTTTCTTTAAATTTAAGTTTTGTAATTAATTTTAATTACGTTCTGTAATAATAATTTACTTTCTTTACTTTTTCAGTCTTTACTATTCAGCTATGGGGAGGTAACTTCTCACTGCTATGGTGAAAGGTAAAACTTTTATTACTGCTATTTAGAT
>SKCR01013097.1:0-34338 GCA_019454045.1 Zanthoxylum bungeanum
TTTTGTTTAAACTAGCACTTAAATGAGTCAAAGAAAAATGATAGGGAAACTCACCCGAGAGTTTGGAACTCATTTTCAAGCTTAGAGTTTCTACATTCAAAGGATTTTGTGAAAATTCTAAGCCGATCAATGCGACTATTTCTGCTACTTTCACTTAATTTATTCACACACAAATCTTGTTTAGAGATCATTGGCATGTCTAAGACACTAACAATGGTGTCAGAGCCATATCTAAACATGATTTGAACCTAGGGTTTATGGACTTTAATTTGGGGATTTTGTTTGGAGCTTTATAATTTTCCAAATTGGGTTTGGTTATGGTTGGATGATGATAACTTGGAGTTATGCATGATTGGATTTGTGTGAAATTTGATTGGATCAAAGTTTCCCTAATTTTATCACCTTGGCCGAATGCACCCTAGAAAATGCTCATGGTGATTTTTTGAATTTGACAATTGGATGTGTTAAATGGCATGAAATTGAATGTTATTGTTGGTTTAATTGGATTGAAATCAAAATTGGTATTAATTTCATGATATTGCCGTGGGATGTAGCATGTTGGAATGATTTGATTTTGCCTCAATTTTGTGTTGGACATGAATTTGAGAATTAAGCATGATTAATTAGATTAACTGATGTTTTGGAAATATTTGATTAATTAATTAATTATGGCAATTGTACTTTAAATTAGATTAATATGTAATTTGAAATAATGTATTAATTTAATGTGAGTATTTGGGCTAATGGGCTTGGTCGGGCCAAGTTTTGGTTTTAAAAATTGGGTTGGATCCAATTGGGCCTAAAACCATTTCCATAAAGTTCAATTATGACTTTTGAGCTTTTTAAAATTTAATGGGACCTAATGGGCCAAAATTGATTTTTTGACAAAGGGTGGTTCCTAATTGGGCCTTGGCTATTAGATTGGATCCATAATGGCCAAAGTCCACACCTAAAGAATTAACTGAAAGCTCATTGGACTTTAATTAAATAGGCATTGGATGCTAATTAGGCCTTTAAGACACATTTAGATTGGATTTGGAATCCAAGTCTAAAGACACTATTAAAAGTGTAATTATTTAATTTGAATTAAATATGAATTAGTATTGGATACAATTTAAATTGAATTTAAAATTGTAGTACAATATAATTCAAGAATAAGTACTTTGAGCATTTATTCTTAAACGAGTTGGACTCACGCAAATCAAACCGTTGTATGAACATTGGATGGTCACTAATCAAAAATCAATTAATTGGATTAGATTGATTAACAACATGCTTTGTGTGAATACTTGGAAGTATTTGTATGAATAATGTATAAAGCCAACTGGTTTGGGAGCCACTGGCCCAAAGCTCGTTAAATAGACGAAAGATATTGTATATAAATAAAAAAAAAATCAAAAATCCAAGAAAAAATTAGAAAAATCAGAAAAAACTATTCCATTGCTATAAAAGGTGTGAATTCTGAAAACTTTTAGGATAAAAATATTACTCTCTTTTCAACTACATATGAATATTGTGGGCACAATGAGTTGATTAATATTTTGTTGGTTGTGTATATGAAGAATGGTAAAAATAATCAGAGAATTTATTTATTCGATAATTTAGAAAGAAAGAAAATAACTACTAACTTGGAGTAGAAGTTTCACCTGTTTAGTTACAAACTTCTTTATTCTCTTGTCTTTTTACTTGTGTGATTAATTTTTAATTTTACTATCTTTTCTACTTTTATCAAAAGTTTGTGGGTATTGTTGCTGTAACCCTCACGAGATTACAACTCGTCCACTAGGAACACCTAGGAGTTTAAAAGTTTGTTGCATATGCTAAATGCAACTGTGATCCCTACGAAAGTGGCTTAGTTTAATCTAATTGTTTATTGTATTGTATTTTATTATTTTACTCGAGGACTAGCAAAATGTTAGGTTTGGGGGTGTGATGAGCGGAAAATATATCAATATTTACCACCCATTGTTCCTAATATTTTGTTTAGTTTCTCGGTTTGATGAACGTTTTGATGTGTTTTGATGTATTTTGTAGATAATAAAGTATCGAGACTTAATGGAATCAACTCGGGGCTAAAACGATGAAATCTGGAGTAAAAAATGGTGAAAAAAGTCATTTCATTTGTAATTCTCATGATTTTCTTAGGTTTTTGTAAGGAATTTAACGATTGCATCTTATTTGTTTATTTTTTGTAATTTAAATTATGTATTTTTATTTTCAGTAATAGTAGTATTTTCTTTTCTTTATATTTTCTAGTTAGATTTTGCTGAGGGAAGGGTAAAGCTTTTATTATTTAGTTTAGATTATCTCCCTTAATTATAATATGGAAATTATAAGTTAAATTAAAGGTTACCGCCTTAAGGCTGATTTTTTTTTTATTTGACATAATGTGACACCGCCTATATGGTCGGTCTTTATGTGACAGATGATTACTGCCAAATGGCTGGTTTATGGACAAATAATAACACCATTTTTATGGTCGGTTGTACTTAATTGAAAATCAGATTTAATTAAGATACCGCCAATATGGTCGGTTGGTAATATCACTGATAAGTCCTACATTATAATAAGGGAGATTTTAAATTAGAATTAGTAAAGCTGGATCCCATAACCCCCATCATTTTATTTTTATTCTAGGGAAGTGATGAAACACAATATTCACATACTTAATAATTGATTTAATTATATATTGGGCAATTCTTTAGTTTATTTATTGAATCTTAATCTTAATGCTTCTTTTGCCTGATCACCAATAAGATTGATGTGGTAAACTTAAAATGACTTGGAAAATGGATTTTAGGTTTCAGTCTTGAATTCAATAGCTCACGATCTTCCTTAAGGATATATAATCCTTTAATAGATTTCCTTACATGATATGAATATACCTGTCGGTCGAGGGTAGCCACAATTGGAACTTGCACTTAATGAATTTAGGTAACTTGGTTAACATAGGAATATGATTAATTGGGTTACTTTGGATATTTGCAACTGACCGTCGGAAGAGGCTTTTTGCATATTTTTATGTTCCGGTCAGGAGTAAGGAGTAGCCCACGCGGGACTAAACTGGAGAAATAAAAGTGGAGTCACCACCAGTGTGATCAGGGGAATGATTTAAGGCCGCACTCGCTCCTCGCAAGGGAAGACCTCAAACCGTTGAGTTCGGAATGGTCCCTTACTTATGCCAATTGTAATGAAAAAATTTATGCAATAGTATAACCAGATTTTATGCAACACATGCAAGATAATTCAGATGACATACAAGTTTGCACACCCATAAAAATAAATGTAAGTGGAAGCAAATGCATAATTCTAAAAACATGTTAATCAAAGAAGTGCAGCAATGACAATAGAAACGTTAACAATAGTGACAAATAATTAAGAACACGAAGCAGGAAAGAATAACTAACGAGACAAACATACATAAAACATGATAAAAGCATCTGTCCAGTGTGTGCGCATTCATGTAGCATTCAAAAACGCGTTCGAACGGGATAAGATATGATGTGTCTTAAAACATAATGCATGTGTTCGAGTAGCATTCAGAAATGCGTTCAAACGGTAAACATAATGCACACGTTCGAGTAGCATTCGGAAACGCGTTCGAACGAGATAAGCCCGAATGTATACGTTCGAGTAGCGTTTGTAAATGTGTTCGAACGGGTTGAGACAGAATGCATACGTTCGTGTAGCGTTCGGGAACACGTTCGAACGGGATCACAAAAAATGACATTTATGATGACATAAATACATGCATGAGTGTTTCTCAAGTGGTACGTGGAGTTGTATCCCAAGTACAGACCGCACTACCGTCCATTCGAATTCGGCTACAGAATTTACGTCTGGGTTTCCATCCGATATACTATGAGAGGTAACACTCAATCATTAACGCAATGTAGACAAACATAACATACGATAATGCATATAACCATAAATAACCGATGAGACAAATATGCGAAATAACAAGGGAGATAAATAACCAAAAAAATGGAATAATAAAATAACAATAAACATAAATTAAATGTGAAATAATAAAAGATTAATAATACAAAATAAATGTGGAATACTAAATATGTGACCAAATAATTTGGCTATTTTCAATATAGGACTTCACATGCCCGGTTGGACGTATTTCATGTCCAACGAAGCATGCCGTTTCCAGGACGACAAAATAAAATATAATAAAGGATGGCCTTAGGTCTTACCTTTTAAGTCGCTTCTCGGGAGTGCGTTGGGACGTCATCAGAAGGGTTAGCGTTTATGCTTTTTTCACTGGTTTGTCGCTGTTTTTGGGCTGCCATTTCCATTATTTTTCTTCGCTGTTTTGGCCACTATTTTCTGGACTATTTTCTAGGGTGTTCGGAGACTGCCTTCCGGTGACTTTTGGATTGGTTTTTAGGATGATTCTGCACTGTTTTATTGTTCGGTGGAGGGGTATTTGTTCACGAAAATCGGTGGAGGGCCTAGGGTTTGTTGATAGCGCGATGGAGGGCTGTTACGTTTGGCTAGTGTGTGACGAGTGGGTTAATGCATGGAGGGCAGGCTTAAGGTTGCTTTATTATCGGTTGAGGGCTTGTGTGTTTCTTGCTTTAGTTAGTGGAGGGTATTTTTACTGCCGGTCAATGTTTTGAGTTGTTACTATGTTTATGGCTTGCTATTTAGGCTTGTGTTTGTCGGTTCTTTGTCAATGGGGTTACGTTGATGAGTGGTGTAAGGTGGCTTAGTGAGGATTTGTTGCATGGTGCATGGGGTTTTAACGTGTTTATTGTGAGTGGGTTGGCGAGGGTAGTGAAAAGCGAGACTGTGTCTTATTGATGGCGTGGGCTGTTAGGATTTATTTGTTATGGCGTGGCTTCTGGCTTGAGAATAGGGACGTGTTGAGGGGTTCAAAATGGTGACGTGAGTGGCGTCTTTTGTATTGTGAGGGGGCGAGTTTTGTTCATTTACGTGTGCATGGTTTGTGGCTAGAGGGCTGCTTGTTTGTGGCCTGACCGTGAAGGGAGAATGCTGCCGAGAGTGTTAGGCTAGGGTTCGTTGTTGTTTCTTGGTTTGGCCGAGAGATGCTGGAAGAGTCAGAGGCCATGAGTGGAGTGGGTTTGTTGAATCACAGAGAGAATGTGAAGAGAGGCCATGAGTTGTGAGAGCCAAGAGAGAGGAGAGCCATTAGGGTTTTTGTATTTTCATAATATAATAGCGTATGTTAGGGTTTCCTTGTGTGTGCATAACTTAAAAAGGGAACAAATCAATCAATTATGTGTGTATTTAATTAAAGAAAGGATATTTGTATTTTTGGTGGGGGAATTTCTTTAATTTGGGAGGTGATTTATTTAAATTAGGAAGGGGATTTATTTAATTTAGGAATGATATTTAATTTGATTTGATTGGATTTTTGACATGTGTTTTAAATGTGTTAAATGTTTTTGGATTGGGCTTTGGGCGAAATGGGTATTGGATGGGTGCGGGGGTTTTGGGCCGAGGCTTAATATTTTAAAACAGAGATTAATCAGGTGAATCTGAGGCCAATTAGCGAGTTAAATTTGTTGATGTATTTATTTCTTGAATTTTTCTTTCCGACGTCCATTTCTTGCGACTTCCGTAATTATCGGATAGTGCCTACATATGAGGCTCATCATTGGGCTTTATGCAAAAATACAGTGTCTACATAGATTTATACAGAATTTTTGGTCTATATCTAGACCATTATGTAACCTTCTTGTTAAAGATTCCTTATTTGAATGGACACAAGAGTGTGAAGATGCCTTCAGAATATTAGTTACTAAACTCACTTCTGCCCTAATTATGCAGCCACCTGATTGGAATTGCCTTTTGAAATTATGTGTGATGCCAGTGACTATGCAGTTGGAGCAGTTTCAGGTTAAATGAGAGAATGGAAGCCTTTTGGTGTATACTATACTAGTAGAACTTTAAATAGTGTTCCAAAGAACTATCATACGTTTGAAAAAGAACTATTAGCTATAGTTTTTGCTTTAGATAAATTTTATGCATACCTTATTGGCTCACCTATCATTGTTTTTACTGATCATGTAGCTCTTAAGTATCTCATTTCAAGAAAGATGATAAGACAAGTTTGATTAGGTGGATTTCCCTGTTTCAGGAATTTGATCTAACCATCAAGGATAAAAAGGGTGTTGAAAATGTGATGGCAGATCACTTATCTCGTCTAGAGTTTAATGACTCTACCGATGGCCCACCCATTCATGATGATTTCTCTGAAGAACACGTATTTTCTGTCACATAAGTACTTGGCAAAGTACCATTGGAAAGGCAGACGTAGACCTCATATCAAAGAAAGTCATGCAAAGAGCAACTTGGTAACCTCTTTGTCGGCTTGTCTGATCCCATTCATCAGGAACATCCAACTTGATTTCTTAGGAATGTTGAATCTCTCCCTAAACTGGTTCAGTTCAGCATAGG
Source organism: Zanthoxylum bungeanum (assembly GCA_019454045.1). Taxonomy (NCBI): domain Eukaryota; kingdom Viridiplantae; phylum Streptophyta; class Magnoliopsida; order Sapindales; family Rutaceae; genus Zanthoxylum; species Zanthoxylum bungeanum. The sequence goes on from SKCR01013097.1 coordinate 6,433, forward strand.
TGATGGTAGAGGCTCTATCCATGTCCAGGTTAATAAAGTCCAATGAGGTAGGTGTTGGTTCAGGTCGGGCTACTCTTTTTATATATGAGTAGTTTTCTTCTTATGGGGGTTTGTGTTATCTCGTAATCACTCTCTCCCACTGATTACGAGCTTCACATGTCAACTGGCTTGGTTGGAAGCGGGTCGGGTACATCATGGGGCATAATATTGAGTGGAGTTGTAGAGGAGGAGTCGAATTTTGACATTCTTAGAAATGATAACCTGAGGAGTACGGTTAATAAAGTTAATATAATCTCTGTTTATAATTTATACGGGTTTATTCCTATTATTTGTATAGGCCTATTCCTATTGTAGTTGGACTTAACGTTTACTTAGGGTTTGTTGAGTCATCCTTATTAAGTGACAAACCTGAAAAAGCTCTAAATACCCTAACAATGGCAAAACAGTGAATTTATAAGAATGAGCATAGCCAAACACAGAATACCAGCCAAATCTATTCATGCCAATCTAAACCCACCACCCAGAAACACATATAAATGATATAAACCTAAAAATAAGACATTCAGTATAAACAAAAACACCCAGAAATACAAACTCGGAACTGTAATAAACCCAAAAAAACCAGAAAGCACATTACAAGTTCATTATTTTTCATCATGTTTGTCATACATCAGTTGTAAATATAAAACATGCTCAGTGCAAAGGAATTAAAGAGATAGATCAAAGAGCACTTACTTGTATGTTGAAAATGAAGATTGAATAGATGAATTTGTTAAGAGGGCTTGAAGTTGCAGAGAGTGCTTGAGTTATTGTTGAGAGCATTTTGAGGAAGAAAAAGTTGGAAAAGTAAGGAAACGAGTGAGTGTGGCCCTTAAATAGACTACTCCGGTAGATCTTGATCGTTGATTTGGAATGAGAGAAATGGATTGATGACACTTATTTTGTCGATCACAGCCATTGAATTCAAATTAAGGGCTCAATTGAGAACCACATGCTCGGTTTATCCTAGCACCCGAGTTTTAGCCCGCAAGTTACAGATGGGTGACATTTGACATATTGGAGAGATGAAACAAAAATGGATTTGGTGGATGTGATATAAATTTAATAAAGACCATTATGCCATCATATATTCCTAATGATGTTCTAAAAACCCTAGGATTGTATTTTCATTTGACAACAAAAGAAAAGTAATCGTCACTAAAGGGGCATCTTTAGAAATATGTAGAATAGCTCGTCCCGTTGAGAATGAGCCTGGGAAGAGTTGAAGTGATATAGCGTTCTCCAAGAAGCCAACAACAAAAGGACACTGGATCAATTTACACCACCATCTTTTATAAAGTTCCCGACATCAACTCAATAACCCGTTGATACTGAGAACTATGGGACATATGTTGATAGTGGTTTTTCACCCCAATGAAGGTTCAAATTCCTAAAAAAAGTGGAATGGGTACTGTACTTTGTAAAAATGGATGATAAAGGCCTTACGAAGAGACATAAGAGTTTGACAAAGAAGTTTGATTGCATGATTCAGAGAGGTTCTTCCAAGGATGGAATTTGTTGAAGGCATGACAATCACTGATGTGGACCCAATCTCATAAAGAAATGATGGATTTACGGTTCTCTTGGGATTTGTTGAAACCAACCCGATGAAGTCTCTATATGTCAACCCGACCTAGTTGAGAGAGGTAAGTAAAGCTTTGATAGTATTAACTGTCTTGGTATGCTGACACATGAAACAAAGATGGGATCATAGACCGACCTGTATTGGAGTCATGTGACGTATGTCCAAGTTAAGAAGATAAGCTTTCAGAAGGCTAATGATGACTATAGAAAACAATGGTTCTCATTGAAAATAGCCCATACTAGCCGCCATAAGTCAGTGCAGTGGCAAGGAGGTGGCAGAACAAAGCTGCCACATACCGCCATAGACCAGTGCGGTAACAGTGAAATGGATTGAACTGATTGCCCAATTTAAAGGTAGTTGAGGGGAGTTGTGCTGGCAATGATGGCAATGTGACATATGATGACGTTAGAGGCGATGTAATAGTGAATTTGGAAGCTTATAAGGGTTCAAGTCTCAGATTTAAAGGTTAACAAATTTGGTATTTGTAACACCCCAGAAATTTCAACATATATTTTGACGACCACTTCATTATAGATGACATAATATGTGATATAAATCATGCTTGAATGTGTATGTACATGCAAAATTATTTTTTTGACATTCGATAAATCAGTTACAATTCCAGTATGAAATTATTTTTATGTTCTGTATCGGACAACTATAAGATGTCTGATTTCATATAATTTTATATGGACGGAAAGCTAAGATGATGATCTACAACTTTCATGTTGAACGTTTCTCAAATTCGAATCAGAAAAGAGACAAAAACACTAGTCTTTCTGGAAGTAATGTAGCAATTCGGGACTGTCCTAGAAAAATCTAGCATATCTTAAACAATTTAATATTCGATTATAAAAAATTTAGCCCCTACAATTTTTAAAACACCCTTCCAAACTCTAGAAAAATCCACATATTTTAAGAATTATTAAAAATAAAAGGGAAAACTTCCTTCCCTCTTATGGTTGAATGAGAGAAAAAGAAGTACAAATAAGTCTTGCTTCCTGTCATATTACTGAGAGAGGGAGAAAGATCAATCAAGCAACCTAAATTTCTTAGACATATTGCAGAGAAATGGAGAGGGTTCTAAGCACATAACCTAAACTTTCTTGTTAATACCATGTGTGGGAAGAAGGGAAACTAAGGAGAACCAAACTTTAGTGTGTATCAAAATCCAAGCCCTTGAAGATGTATTGAACCAAGATTAGTTCTATCATGAGGTAAGTCATGTTTATTTATTTAATATCAGTTATGGTGATATTAGATTTTGTCGCCATATAAACATAATGGTTGTTGTGTGGTGGTATTTATGAGGAGTGAATATTAGCAGGTATTGATGTGGTGGGAAATTGATGCACTTGAATCATGAAAATGATGGATTATCTTGGGTGATAGGTTCGGCAATGTAAAGGTAATGGGGGCTGTTTTGGCTTAATTTGATGATTATTTGATGTGAGTTCCATTTTTATTGGCATGTGTCCGTGATAAAACAAGTTCAATTGAGTTGTAATGAGTCTTGAAGATCTCGGAGCAATTGGACAAGTATTTGGACAAAATCTGATGGAGTTGTCCGAGCGATGTTTACTCTTTTGAATATTTCAGAAGATTTAGAGATCAAATTTACATGCGGTCAGTTGCATTGGAAAGTAGACTCGAAGAAGATCGCGTACATATAAAGAACTCATGATTTGGCCAAGAGACGAGAAAGTTACAAGCGTTTTACATTGCACCTGAAAACCAGTCCGTGACCGCGTTCGTGTTGCGTTCGAACGTTTTCGAGGTAGAAACTTTGCGTTTAAGTTGCGTTTGAAGTGCGTTCGAACGTCTTTGCGTAAGTAGGTTTTCTTAGACACGTTTTTAAGCCAAAATAACACTTAGAAACCTTTTTCCTTTGCCCTACCTATATAAACAAACATTGAGCCACCTTCCCCAGTAGTTGAAACACAAATCCTTTGAGCCAAAACACTAAAAAAATTTCAACTCTCTTTGATTCCACAATTGAAGACTTCTTATCTCATTGTCTTCTTCATTGATGGTGTGAATGTTTCTTTGATAAACCTTCAACACAACTGAACCCAAATTCCCTAAGCCTTTAGAGTTCTTTGGGAGGAAGTTTGGTAGTCGGAGTTCCGGCGTATTGGTGATATAATCTACTCAGAGACTTCAGAGGTTCTGAAGAAAACCGTGGGTCGCGGGCTTGAGGAGTTGTCTTAAGTTCTTGCAGTATTGAGGTACTTGAGTCGGTGGAGTTGCCACCATAGGTCTTGACCATCGCTGTAAGTTTTTCTCTATATAGTGGATTCGGGTGGTAGCCTATACCCGGAGTGGTTTTTTACTCGGAAGAGTTTTCCACTTCGTCACCAAAATCATTGTGTTGAATTTTGTGTGGTTTGATTTATTTTGCTGCTTTAATTCTTGTTATCATTTTAATATTTTGCAGCATAATTTTATTTAATTGTTATTGTGGTTGCTTGTTAATTTATCCATAGTAACAGTAACAGGACTTATCCTGCTTATTGTTTTTAATTCCGCATAGGGTCAGAACCTTTGTGTAAAATCGAATTTTCAATTGGTATCAGAGACTGAACTCGATCCTTGACCCTTTAGCTATGGAGCGTAGTCAACCCTTAAATTGTGATACCTTCACATATCGTGATTTGGCCTTGTTTACGAAGAAGTTTAAGAAATTTCTTAAACTTAAGAAGAGTGGCCATAGTAATGATAGGGATATGAAGAATAAGCCTAGAGAGAGTAGGCATAACAGGAGAGAGTATAAAGAGGATAGGGATAATAGATCCCGAGGTGTTCAGTGCCAAGAATATGAAGGATATGGACACGTTAGATTTGAGTGTCCCACATACCTTAGGGCTAAAGGCAAGAAAGTCATGGCAGCATCACTTAGTGATTCTGAAGGTGATGACTCTCCTAAAGGAAATTATATTGCTTTTACTGCTAGTGTGACTGATAAGAGAGAGATTGTTGTTAATGATGCTGATTCAGAAGTCTCTCTTGATGAGTCTGTAGATGAGGAAAGTCTTCAAGTAGCTTATGTTGAACTGTTTAATAAAAGTTTAGCTATTAAGAAGACTAATATAGAGGTCAGTAAAAGGCTGAAAACTATTGAGCTAGAAAAGAATGAAGCTCAAGCTAAATTTGAGCAAAGCCTTTTGATGGTTGATGACCTAGAGGAGAGGAACAAAAGCCTAGTTAATAGAGTCAAGATATTAGAGATCGAACTTGAAGATGCTAAAACCCAATTGTCCGCATTTTTTAGTGGAAATAAAAAGGTGGACCGTATGTTAGGTATTGTTTCTGAGCCTAACTGTAATAAGGCTTCTTCTTCCAAAGCTGTGCCTGTAGCAGCTAAATGTGACTTAGGTAAGAAACCTGTTGTGTGTAGTCATGTTTCTCCTCCTGTTGTTCCTCGTTCTGTTTCCCAACCTCAATTCAGAGGTGTTATGGGTAAACCTCGCTCTCATCCGAGGTTTGTACCTGTTTGCCATCATTGTGGCAAGGCAGGACACATTAGGCCCAAGTGCTTCATGCTTCACAAGCAAAAGAAGAGGCCTAAAAAGGTGTCACCTAGATTTGACTCTTCAAATCTAGCTTCTCAAGTTTCTACACTAACAAAACAGACAAAATTTCTTAGTGAGAAACTTAATTTGTTGACTAGGAATTCTCAAGTGGATGAGGTTCCTAAAAAGGTTTGGGTGAAGAAGCAAGATGAATTCCCATCTTCTTCTGCGTGTTCTGATGCACATGATGAGAGTGCACTTCGGTGTAACTCTGCTTAAAAGATGCATTTTTATTTTCACATTGCATGTGTGTGTGTGCGCGTTTTATGTTTTTGCACGTTTATTTTGTTTTCACAACATATGGGTGTGTGTGTCTTGTTTTTGTTATATATCCATTGGTATATAGGATGGAAACCCGGACATAAATTTCATAGCCGATTCAATATGGACGGTAGTATGATCTGCACTCGGGATACAACTCCACGTACCATTGGATGTTTTACAAGCCTGTTTGTGTCTTTATTTTTTTGTGCTTTAAAACTGAAAAATGAAAAAAAAAATAGAAAATAAAAAAGACAAATTTTTTTTTCTGGCTTGTTAGAGCATGAAAAGCTTATGCATGTGATCCTGGTATGTAGGATATATGATTATGCATGTATGATATGTTTTTATTTTTTCTTGATGCTCTATATACATGAGTGTGTGTGATAAAAACCTTTAGTATATCTTGTGCTTGCACCTTCACATACACGTTTTTATTTTGTCAAGGCTTGGTCGCATGTATGAGTTTTTGGAATGGCAATCTAATCTCTTCCATGATTTGTTTGCTCAATAGTGTGACCTTTGACTAGTTGACCTTGCTATCCACTTTTTTCAAAAGTAAAAAGAAATATATTTTAAAAAAAAAAAATTAGACTCAAATGCAAAAGAGCCAAAATGGCCAAATTCAAAAGATAAGGGCAAAAACCCTTCACTCGAAAGAGTTGTTAAATATGAGCTCATGATTTTTATGGGGTAAACAATATAGCATGAAACCAATGTTGCTTATTTTCAGGTCCTAGTGGTGCTGGGTTTGAACACCTATTTTGTGCACTTGGTTTGTTTAGAGATAGATTTCTTTGGCTGTGTCCAGCTCATAAAATAAGGTCTTAAGCCTTGATTCCTTATGCACTTTATTTTCCACGCAAGTGCTTTATATGCTTTGGTGTTTATGTCATATGCATAAGTGTTGTATTTAGCAGCTTTTAAAATGATGCATATTGTTTCATGTCATAAACAGCTGAATACTGACTGGGTATTATTGTATCAGCTTGAAATGTTATTTTCATTCAGTTTTTGACAGGATTTTTATTTATCTCAGTATGTGTCTGTGTGTGCTTCATGTTATTGCATACCATTTTTTTTCCTGTGCATTTTTTTGAGTTTTTGGTTTGCTTCCCGTGTGTTTTTTTTTGCTAACTATATGTGCTGTTAGTGAGGGGGAGTAATTCCTGTTTGTTTATGCTCTTGCATGTATTGTCTCATGTTCTCCTGTTATTTTTCCTGTTTCTTTTACCCTTTGTCATTTCGTGACAAAAAGGGGGAGAGTGATATATTAAGGGGGAGAGCCTTAATATATAGGAGGGAGCCGTAGAATATCCTTTTGATATCTCCATTTTAAGGGGAGTTAAGATTAAGGGGGAGATGGATTTCTACTTGTACATGCATGAGATTTATACCTGTTTATTTTATACTTGATAATCTCAATGCTTTTCACGGTATATTTTTGTTTGTGGATGTTTCAGGTAGCAGGTTTGTTGCTGCGGTGGCATTATTCTCAAGACTACTTTGTTAGGTGTTAGATCGAGTCAATTTGTAATAAGTCACTGTTTTGATGGTTGACAGTTGACTATTTTCTTTTTGGGTCTATTACCGTAGTCTTTGTATTAGGTAATGTTTTGTCACGGAATGCCAAAGGGGGAGATTGTGAGTTCCATTTTTATTGGCATGTGTCCGTGATAAAACAAGTTCAATTGAGTTGTAATGAGTCTTGAAGATCTCGGAGCAATTGGACAAGTATTTGGACAAAATCTGATGGAGTTGTCCGAGCGATGTTTACTCTTTTGAATATTTCAGAAGATTTAGAGATCAAATTTACATGAGGTCAGTTGCATTGGAAAGTAGACTCGAAGAAGATCGCGTACATATAAAGAACTCATGATTTGGCCAAGAGACGAGAAAGTTACAAGCGTTTTACATTGCACCTGAAAACCAGTCCGCGACCGCGTTCGTGTTGCGTTCGAACGTTTTCGAGGCAGAAACTTTGCGTTTAAGTTGCGTTTGAAGTGCGTTCGAACGTCTTTGCGTAAGTAGGTTTTCTTAGACACGTTTTTAAGCCAAAATAACACTTAGAAACCTTTTTCCTTTGCCCTACCTATATAAACAAACATTGAGCCACCTTCCCCAGTAGTTGAAACACAAATCCTTTGAGCCAAAACACTAAAAAGTTTTCAACTCTCTTTGATTCCACCATTGAAGACTTCTTATCTCATTGTCTTCTTCATTGATGGTGTGAATGTTTCTTTGATAAACCTTCAACACAACTGAACCCAAATTCCCTAAGCCTTTAGAGTTATTTAGGAGGAAGTTTGGTAGTCGGAGTTCCGGCGTATTGGTGATATAATCTACTCAGAGACTTCAGAGGTTCTGAAGAAAACCGTGGGTCGCGGGCTTGAGGAGTTGCCTTAAGTTCTTGCAGTATTGAGGTACTTGAGTCGGTGGAGTTTCCACCATAGGTCTTGACCATCGCTGTAAGTTTTTCTCTATATAGTGGATTCGGGTGGTAGCCTATACCCGGAGTGGTTTTTTACTCGGAAGAGTTTTCCACTTCGTCACCAAAATCATTGTGTTGAATTTTGTGTGGTTTGATTTATTTTGCTGCTTTAATTCTTGTTATCATTTTAATATTTTGCAGCATAATTTTATTTAATTTTTATTGTGGTTGCTTGTTAATTTATCCATAGTAACAGTAACAGGACTTGTCCTGCTTATTGTTTATAATTCCGCATAGGGTTAGAACCTTTGTGTAAAATCGAATTTTCATTTGAGACGTGGAATAGTAAGTAAGTTGTTGGTAAACATTGTTAATCATGAGCTAAAGTGTAGGAAAAGTAAATTCATAACAAGATTAATAAGCTAACTAAGTTGTGAACATAATATTATCGGTATAAGGTGCTAAAATATATGGTATTGATGGCTAAGTTTAGTAATGACTGTAGGGCAGTGAGCAAGAGAAAATGGCTTGTAAACTGAATCTATATGTATTATGGACAGGAGATGTTGTATTATTTATAAATTTTGTTCAATAACCCCTTTTGATATTTGATCAATTTTCAAATAAATGAGACACATAAAAAAATAATATATCTGAAAATCAGAATTTTTGGACTTAATATGAATTTAGGCCGAGTTTTAGAAGTTGGATGCCCTACAAATATTTTAGTTTTTATCTTATCTGAGCAGCTTGTGAAGATATACTTATAAGTTGAGTTCTGTAGGTTGAAACCAAGATCTTTAAATTTATGAATAAATTGGATACATAAGGGAGTAATATATCCAAAAATCAGAAATTTTGGACTTAAGATGAAGCCAAGCCAAATTTTTGAAGTTGAGTGACCGACTGCCCCAGCACGCAAGTGTTTTTCTGAAGAGCCTCTGAATTTCGGCTTGGAACTTAAGTTTTCGAAATCAAAACTAAAATCTGTATAAAAAAAAGGGGACATAAACTAGACACACTAAGTTCCATTCTATTAAAATTTCAGCCCTTGATTCTATCCTAATTAATTGTAGTGAAATTTTGAATTTAACCTTTGAGCAGGGGATTTTAACGATTAGGCGGAATTTGAAAATTTCGCTACTGTATTTTCGTAATTTGGAATCTAGGTCCATAAAATTCTCAAGTAACCTGAGTACTTTTAATTTTTAGTGAATTTGGGATCTCATGAATTGCATAGCCTAATTAATGTTTAAAGAATTATTTTTTCCATGCTTAGTCTAATGAATTTGATTCATTATATGTTACTAACAGGAGTTCACATCGTTAGCGATTTCATAGCAAGTTTCTAGACAATCATCAATTTCTGTGAGTGGATACCTTATTTTTATGTTTTCTTGACTTAAAATTTAAAATGTTTCAAGATTTGAAGTTTCATTTTTTTTTTTGAAGTTTAAGTCGATAAAAGAATATGTACAGTAACTAAATGTTTCCGTCTCAGTGCTTTTTAAATATTTTCATGATTTTTTTTAATTATTAGTATGTTTCTACTAAGATGCTCAATTGATGATATGTTTCTGTCCCGGAGCTCGATGCATGTTTTTATATTTTCTTTTACAACTTACCATTGTGTTTCCGTCAGGGCGCTTGTTTAGGGTCTCATCCATATAAAATGGAATGACCCGTTACCTTGTCGACAAGAGATCATTCGTTTCTCGCTCAGTCTTTGTGCGCGACTGGGCCTTGAATGCTTGATATATTTTTGATGATACATGCATGAAAAAAATTTTATGAACACATTTTAGATTTTTTGTGGCTTGTTATTTTTAGTATCCACTCACCAGTTCGGTCTGACCCCCCCCCCCCCCCAAAACTCCACAATTTATTTTACAGGTAGCTTTATCTTGTGAGCCATGGCCTAAAAGGAGTCTAAGATCGTGGAATTGAGTTTACTACAGTCACTAGAGTATGAATCTGACATGCTAAGTTTATTGTTCGCATTCAGATAGAATGTATATATGTCGGTATGAGTCGAGTCCAAATGTGTATATTATTACATTTATAAAGTATAAACATTTATTTAATGTCAGCGAGTTTGTTCTTATAACATTAATTAGTTCATGACAAGATTTAATAAATATATATCATATTAATATAGCTAAAGGAATAATAAAAAAAAAGTTTAGAAATGGTCTGAGGCTCAAGGTGGTGGTGAGAATCCATCACCTGCCGATAATATCTTCGCATTGAGGATGTTACAGCATCTCACAACTTGTTAAAAGCTTAGATCTTAAGAACAAGTGATCGAGAGACAAAGTTGATCAATCACCCGATATCGGTCTTGCATAAGACCTGAGGAGTTTTATCACTTTGAGTTTATTTCCTCATTGTAGCTCAGGTCGGTCTTGACCCCGAACAGTAATAAAATACATCTCTTTGCTCTCGTGGAAGTAGGTAGGAGCCACTATCCGTCGAATAACTAAATTCTGTGATTTATATGTCTACTTGTTAAATTTATTTTGGTTCGCAAACAACCAAACAAATTCAATAATTAAGAAAGATTTGTTTGATGAGTTAATTTCCCATATCATTCTTGGAACGAAAAACAACTATTAATAAAAAACAATGCCTATAATTCAAATCGTGTCCAATGGGTGGGAAAGGAATTGTATCAATTATAAAGCATCTGTTTAGTGGTGTTATAATTTATAAAATTATTAATATCATTAGAGTATTCTACCTATGTTGTTATGTTGTTGGTGGAAATAATCTCTGCTTCCTTAATATTTGATATCGGATTTCCTTTTTGGACCACAATTTATTTCTCTACAAAAGTATTCTACAACTTTCCATCTTATTTGAGGTATAAATTTTAGAAATTTCTTGGAGATTTTCATGATTACTTATGGAAATTACTTTGAGATGACCCAATTTCACTAAGTTGTGTTGAATTTTCCAAGTAAAAATATTTATAGTATAACCTCATGATTAAATAATAATTTTTTTTTTATAAATATTGATTTTATAACCATACATTACAAACAAATGTAAGGTGGAAAGAAATTTGGGTGCTTCAACTACAAAAAATAAGGTATTTAGTGTCGAAATATATTAGCGTTAAAAGAAAGTATATTGCCGTTAAAGATTATTAGCATTGAAAAATTTTGAAGCTAATTTTTGATGATAAAACATGGACAAGAAAGACAATTAGCATCGAAAATATACTTTCGACGCTAAAATTTATCTTTAGTGTCGAATTTATTTTCGACGCTAAATTTTCGACTCTAAAAATAACATTTCTTGTAGTGTTCTTTATGCTAGAGAACTCTAGAAAGCTATATCATTTTCTCCATAGTAGTTCTAAACTGCAACATCCATTTCATTAGGGCATTACAACTCTTTGATTGTCTAAGAGTTCATTCAAATTCTCTAAAAGGCTATATTATATTGAAACCTGGTTTTACAATATTGATCACGTACGGCCATACCTTCATCTAAGTGATAATACACTAAACCCCAAGGAGGTATGTGAAAATAACCCAAGATCGAAAGTAATAAAGCCAAAAAAAGAAAATGATATAGCTTTAAAAATGGTTTTCCATTGAGTTCTTGCCAATCTCTAAAAATGGCTATATTATATTGAAACCAGATTTCAATATAATATAGCCATTTTTTTGAATAATTAAAGATTCTCACGATATTTCTTTGCCTAATTCATATCCTATTGTTGCAAAAGAAATCCAAATCTAATCAATTTTAATGGGAATAGACAAAGTATATCATTAAAGAATTACACAAAAATTAGAACTATTATAGGCTTATGTACTGACTTATTACGAATATATTGCTTAATATTCACGTAAGAAATTGAGGATTGGTTTCGAATAATGAGAGATACGGTTAGGAAAATTAATTTCCGCTTTGACGAGTCTACATTCTAAGAAATATACAAAATAAGAAGGAAAAATTATTGACCTAACCATTCTGAGGATTGTTATTTTATTTTATTTGTTTGGAAATACTGGATCAATATTTTGAAGTTTAAATACACAAGAAATTTATTGACTATAAACAATTCAATTTAAACTACCTTAATTTTGATTCTTAGCTTTAAACATTATTGAAATTATATAAAACTAGAAATAGGGTATGAGCTAAAATTAGATTTAGATTGAAAATAAACTGAAATAAATTTTGTCTAATGTTGGCCCATTTTATGCAGTACTTATGTAGTACTCTACTGGCCCATCTGCAGTGATTGCTGAGCTAATAAGTCAGATTTTTACAAATCTGATCATCTGTTCTAATTTGATGTCTTGGTACTTTCATTATCTGTATCTTTCTAATGCACCTTTAGCACATTCTTTATTATTTTATGTCTTTTCTACTTTGATGTTCAATGAAAGTCATAATAAGGAAAATTTATGGTTGAACTGTCATGGAACTATCTGCATGGTTTCTAGTTCAAAAAAATAAACATAACTGTGGTTGGACTATTATAATGAAAGTCATATTTGTGCTGAGGTTTGACAGTGCAGCTATTCCAAAGAAAAGAATAGTGGATATAAGAAGGATGATGTTGTTTCAAAAATATAATCAGAATTTAATATCTAACAAGTTGTTGGCTTTGATTTTTTGTTTTTGCTAAGGGAGTAGATTATTTGCCTTTTCAGATTAGTCTTTTGTTTTCAAAATTATGAAAATTAAAGGATGTCTTAAAACATTCCTTCAAATTACTAAGTGGAAAGGCCTAGAGGTAGGCACTGTATTAATTTTCTTTACTTGCTAGTTGAACTTTGAAGCCCGAATGTGTTTAGTCTCTTTGAAATCTCTTCTTCTTAGCATTTGCTGGTTTCCTAATTATTTGAACACTTGGTGTTTGGTAATCTCTCCGACTTTGTTAGGTGATTAATTACGCCCAAAAATAACTTGCGGTTATCGCAGTATAGCTGGGCTGTCGATTCCTCAGAGAGATGGTTATAATGAAACTAATTCACTCAATTAAGAACGTTTAGCAATAACTTTATTAAAGAAAAGATTAAATTTACAATTTAAACTAAATATTAAGAAAAGTTGCAGGATTTTATCAGCAGAGATAAACAGCAAAACATCAGGAATTCCTCTTGTATCAACCTCCTGTATTCAGTTATTGATTCTTTTCATTACACAATTGAAGGTTTCACATCCCAAACCAACAATGGGAAGATATTCAATTCTACTCATAGTAAATTCTAGGGTAATTAATGATTATTTTCTCTATGTTAACAGCGCACAAAAGTTATCATTACGAGCTATCTAACGTCAACAATATACCCTCAGGCAATACTGCAGCAGAAGACCAACACATAAAACAACTTTTACCAGTCACAACTAAGTTCGCAAATCACACATAGAAGAAGCATGACTGGATCTATATGGGAGTTTGACAAAACATAATTTCTGGATTCAAGAATCGAAAGATAATAGAAAATAACAACCATCAATTATATTAAACGTTAAAAGGTTCATAAGAAATCAACAACATAAATATAGAAATTAAAATACAAGAGTTCATCCTTAGCTTTGCCTAGGAGATTAGTTCTCCATGGAAAAAAAGAGATGTAACCTGAATAGATCGGAGAGACGTCATGATTTCCTTGAAGTTCTTCGTTCTTCCTCTCTATGAATTATGTTTTTGGCTCTTTTTGTGTGTTTCTCCACTATTTCTCTCTGATTTTCTCCTCCCCCAGGGTTTAGGACGAAGTTGGATTTATATAGGAAAGTCCTGAAACCCTAAATTGCATTAAAAACACACAGCACACAATCCTGAAATCGCAGTTTCGCGTTGCGACATGCCCCGCGTGTCTCCACGCGCCAGAAGCTATGAAAGATGCTACAATTGACTAGATATTTTCAAGTAGATGCAAATCGATATATTATGGGTCTCGTAACTCTTTATAAATCAAAAGTTATAGCCTTTTTAAATTCAGTGCGCGGCTGATGCTCCTGCGTGCGTCCGATATGTCTGTTAGGCACTGAAACATGTCCAATTGCTCCATTCTCCTTGATCCATCGCTTCCTATTAACAAAGCACAAAATGACTCTAATTAAGATTAAAACAGATGATAATAAAGCTGAGTTAGCAATGTTCTAAGTACATTTTCGTGCACTTATCAGTGATATATTTTGGTGATCACCTATTTAGTGACCTAAGTAAGAGGGCTTTCAAAGGTTGGTTAGCGCCCTGTAGCCATCATCCATGAGCCAGAAGTATGTCCCTTCTTGAATTCCATTTTACTTATTTCTTAATTGCTTTTTGTCCTAATTTGGAGCATGGAGTTGATCATTTGTCCCTGACTATTCTTTTTGGTTGTTTAGCAGGCTTAAGCAGATACTTATGAATGTTTGGACTTTGCATCTAAGTTATGCAGCTTATGTTGGGTAAGTCTCACGAAAATATTATTTATTTAGGTCAAAAACACGACGCTGTATTTAAATGTATTCGAGTGAAAGCTCCTCTAGGATCTTATCCTTATCTACTAAAATTTTGTATTTTGGTTTTTTCTCTATAATTTGCTTCCGATAATACTAAACAATGGAGCCTCATATTACTTTGACAAATTGTGATCCTCATAAGCTTTTGTGGATGAGAAGAATAGACTCTACAAAAACACCATGTTTGTGTTTTCCACTGTATAAGTTTTTATCTTAAAGTAGGGGCTAGAATTCATCTTAATGCTTCTATCTGTTATCCTGTGTAGAATCAAACACACCAATATATTAGAGGATCTTTTTGATGATCCTCCTCAGCTGGCCGGGTTGATTTCTGATGGCTCACCTGAAGGCAAACCAAAAGATGAGGTATTGACTATTTTCTTAAATTATTTATGAGTGGGTCTGAAATGGAAAAGGAAAAACATTATTAGTACCAAGAAAGGCTTTTAAGTAAGCTGCATTAAGAGTGATCTTTATTTTGGTTAAGTAATTCCGCTGCTTCCGTGGTTAAAACTGGAATTTTGTGCACATATCCTCTATAAATGTGAGAAATTAGAAATGATGCTTGAATATTGAGTTTATAGAATCAACTCATGCAAATCATGCCTAATTCTGATTAAAGTGAGAAAATGTATATTTCCACTCTGTCATTTTCTTCATCCATTTTTTCCTTCCCTTAAATCAAATTATATTCTATCTCATGTGTTGTTATTTGTTAGTATAAACTTTGGTTCAAGAGTCATTTGATTTTTAAATCTTGTGTTGATGTTGCAGATTGTTCGGAGTAACAACCCTCAGTTCATGTCATCACAAACCGTTGAAGAGAATCAATTTTGTAGTGTGGATATAAAATGTAAACTTAGAAATAAGACGGAATCAAAAATATTTTTTGATTTTTAAATTATAATTAGTTGATCATTTGTTTGTTTTGATGTCATAACAGTATATATATTTTTGCTTATAAATACAACTATTCTATTTACATGTATTAATGTATATGATCAGTAAATTAATATATCAAAATTTATGTTTTGTAATTTACAATTCAAAATATCATATCGTATATTAAAAATTTAGGAATTATTTATTTAATTATTTTTTTTAAAAAACCAGAGGAAAACTTTTTCGCCACTAAAAGTTTTATCTTAAGTGGCAAAATCTGAACACTGTAGTGGCAAATTTTATTTCCCGACTAAAGGCTTACCTTTAGTGGTGAAAATTTATTTCGCCACTAATACCTTTTGTGTCGCGTTTTTAGTGGCGATATTTTATTTCGCTACTAATAGTTTTAGTGGCGAAAAAATGATTTTTAGTGGCAAAATATTTCCTCACTAAAAGTCATTTTTCTTGTAGTGACGGCAGTGAGTAGAAAAATCTACTCACTGCCGCCACTTGCAACTTCATTTGGGGTTCGATTTTCTTTGTAGTTTAGTCCAAAAAATTTTGGTAATTAAAAAGGGTATTTTGTTGACATTTTGGGGCTGCTTTGGAGTGGTTATATCATCCAAAACAATGGCAGGAAAAAAGAAAATGCCAGCACAAAAATCAGTTTGATATGCCCGCGAAATGGAGTTTTTTGGTGTGTAAAACAGTTTAGTTTTGGATTGCTATTCGGGAACTGTTGTGGGGGGGGGGGGGGCTGTTTGGGGCTAGAAAATAGTAAAACAGAAGAAATAGTACAAAAAAGGCTAGAAAGTTTTTGCTAACAAGGGAAAAGGCTGAAAAAATTTTCAAGGTAGATCCTAATGCCTAAGACGCTTCCGTCGCGAGGGAAATCGTTTCCTAAAATTGGCATCAAGGGCGAAGTTGAAAAGTGTTTAAAAAAAATTCTATTTTTATTTATTTTTATGGGATATAAATTATTTTATGCATATTGTGATGCAAATTTTTATGTTCATGTGATGAATATAATTTTATTTGTGTTCATGTGATGAATGTATTGCATTGGTCGTAATTTTTTCCGACTCTTATTTTTATGTTATTTTGTTTCCGAGATTGTAAGGCTATAAGGCCAATTTTTCAAGTGTTGTAAATTTTTGAGAAGTATCAATTTTATGTGATTGATGAGTCGATGGCGCCAATGACTTAACGCTCTTCCATGGAGCAAGTTTTGAGGACCAAAGGATGCCTTGGTAACTTTAGTACTAATTAGATTAATAAAGGAAAAATAAGCCTATGGTTAATGCAATTTTATTTATATGTTATATTTATGTTTAATTTAAAATGTTTGAATAACATGTCATATAGCTTAGGGTGCATACTCTGACATTTTCACGTGACATAATATTATAGACATGCATAATTGTTCTAAGTAATAAAATTAGATTTTATGAAATTTAAAGATGTTAAATTAGTAGATATTGTTGGGCGGTTGTGGGACCCTTAGGATTGGGCAGATGCCTCATGCAACGCGAATAGGTCTAATCCGTGGATATCAAGCATGAGTATATTTTTAAAAATTTTAATGAAATATGATATTTCATTACAAGTGTTTAAGGAAAAATTGGGGATAAAACAAAATCTAAAAAAATTAAATCAGGATAAAAATCGAAGAAGAGGAACGAAACACTCGACCTAAATAGCATGCTGCTTGCGTAGAAAATGATTTGTTGTACACCTTGATCAGTGCAGTCTTGTCCGATAAGCGTAACATCTTAGAATCTATAAAATAACATAAAAATAAGTTACGCACCTTAGAAATCTCTTCCAGAGGTCCCAGAAAAATGTTTTAGCTTCTGCACATCTTTTACTATTCATCTGAGTCAACAAATTAATTTATACCTTCCGTATTGGATATTTTTCCAAATTACATCGAAGCAAGTCTGTCCGGTGCATTCACACGCTTATAACGCAAGCGCACGTATCGTTCAAGTAGTATAAAAATATCGATCCCACAAGGACTTAATTCATACTATTGTTATTAATTATTAAATCTATTTATTTACGAGTATCTAATTATAGGGAGAAGGGAATTGATTGCTTTTAGTTGGTTGAATGTGGATTTACTAATTAAAATAAAAACAGACTCAAAAGAAAATACTAAGGAAAATAAAAGAAAAGACTCAAAAGATCTAGGGTCGTGACTCCACACAATATTATTAAAAAGATGAATTGATTCCCTTATATATGTGTAATAAATCAGTTTGCTAACCTGGAACACGAAGATATGCAAAAGCCTCTGTCGATGGTTAGACGTAAATACCCAGTATAACCCAATTGAACCATATGTCTATGTCAACCAAATTACCTGGATTCATTAAGATCAAGTTCCAATTGTGGCTACCCCCGCCAGACAGGTATATGTATATCCTGTAAGGAAATCTATTAAAGGGTTATCTATCTTCAAGGAATATCATGGGCTATTGAATCTAAGGCTGAAACCTAAAATCCTACGTCTAGTTCATTTTAAAATTACCACATCAATCTTATTGGTGATCAGATAACAAGAAACATTAAGCCTAAGACTCAATAAACAAACTGAAGAATTACCCATAAAAAGAAAATCAATTATTAAATGTGGATATTGTGTTTCATCACTTCCCTAGAATAAAAATAAAATGCTGGGGGTTGGGGGATCCACTTTTACTATATCTAATTTAGAAATCTCCCTTTACTATAATATAGAATTTATCCGTGATATTATCAACCGACCATATAAGTGGTACCCTCATTAAGTCAGATTTTAATTAAGTCCAACCAGCTATAAAGACGGTAACATTATTTGTCCATAAACCAGCCATATAGGCGGTAATTATCTGTTGAAGGGGTCTGATAGGGGTGAATCCGGTAACGCAGCGGAAGCGGTGAAAATCCGATTTTCAGATTTCAAAACTTTTTCTCGGATTAATTAAATAAATATATTTATTTAATAACCCAATAATCAAATAATGAAATAAAATTTCAATTGAATCAAATTCAAGTGAAATTACCAAATTACCCTTATATGGTATTTTGTCCGTTTTAGTCCGAAATTGATCCAATCAATTTTGAATGATTCTAAATCATTTCTAGGATGAATTAATCATGTTCAAAACATCAAAACACCATAGGACACAAAAAACCAAAATTCCCTCACCAAAGCCGTGAGCTCCATTTGGGGGCAACATTGACCATTTGGTCATTTCATGCTTCAAAACTCATCTTAATGAAATCCAATCAACATGAAACTTTGCATGCATCTAATACACACCCAAATGCTCAACATATCTCAAAATCCCCAAATTTGGAATTGGTTACAAACCCTAATTTTTCAATTTCCACAAATTGGACAAATTAGGACATTTACATTAAATCAAATGTTTCAATCATCAATCTTTCAACTAATTCAAGTCTCAACACAATGAAACAACTCAAGATCAAATCTAGGTCATTTAAGAGTGGGTCAACAACTCTAGAATAGCAACATGGTTTCATAAACCTTAAAAGATTACATATAACTACAATAGTCATATCCTTTCTTCATTACACATGCTCTACCATTTCACCAAACTTTCCATCAACAAAAACATAAAGAATAAGGAAAGAAATAACCTAAGTATATCATATATGAAAGCCTAGATCCTAAGGAACAATTTCCTTACTAATAGCAAGTTTGAGAAAACTTACTAAAATCAAGCTTTCTTTGGATTTTTCTTTCTTTCTCAAAGTTCTTTAAGCTTTCTTCAATGGTGTCTCTTTTGTGAAATGTGTATTAGGTTATTATCAAATGAAAAGCAAATGAAAACAATATATACTTGTCAAAGATGGCCTTGGCCGAAATCAACATCAAAGGTATATACCAATTTTTCATTTCAATTTCATTTCTAATGCATTTAGTCAACTTGATAATATATCTAAAAACTTTATAGATATTTATTTTGGTCAACAATTGCAACTATGATCATTAGCTTCAAATATCCTAACTTAAAATATTTATATTTAATTAATTTAATCATTTAACAATTAAATAATTAATTAATTAATTAAATACAAATATATTAAATATATGTATAATATTTACATTAAATATTAAAAACATATATTCATTTAGGATAAAAGTCAAATAACTCATTTTGACTATTAATTAATGTGTATTTAAATTAATCAAGTATTAAATGTAAATACACAATAATTAAGCAAATGACTATCTAGTCTCTTTAGCATGTATTTTGCGTTTAACCTTTAAACGACTTTATAAATAATCAATATTATTTATTTATGTTGCTCTAGTGCTCAACGAGTATGTTTCATTATTGAGACTCTATAGGTTCAGGTATATCCGTCACGAAATCAAATTTCATGTCCATAATCTATCCACCTGTAGATTATGACGATCACGGATAATCTCGCTAAACCATACAGGTCGAGGTCATCGCAAATGTATAATTCCTCCGTCACAGGTATCCGGATAAATCCCAGAGATATAGATGTAAACGTCAAATCTCTATCGGGACTATCCAGTCGACTATTCTATTAGCAATCTCAAAAAGAATGTTTAGAACTAACTTCTAAACTTACCACGGGCCCATGGTTTTATCTGATTGCTAATCATATGGACTACCTATGCTCTGGTACACAGAACTGACGGATCTTATCTTGATACACATAGGACACCCTGAGGATCTATCTACACCAACGAACAGGCGGAGGTCTGATCTAAATAGATCGGTGACGTGACTGCCGTCTAAGTGTAGAAGATGTCTCATGTGCCCACAATGGCATCTCAAGTCTAAGAATCACAAGTGCTACTCAACCCAAGAAGATTCTTATTGACGCTGGTGTACCATCCATTAAGAATCTTCGGTGAGTCGTTCAGTGTTTATCCACTATAAACACCTACACGTCTATACTAGTCTCCAAGACTTATGGTTCATTGAGAAACCATTGGAATCATATATTCCAGTATACGACATGTACCGGTCTCAACGGGTTTACTATACTGACCAAGTAGTGTAAACCTTGACCAGGAACTGTCTGAGAATGACACGTCATGATACGACTCAATGTCCGTTGCGACGCTTTTGCAATTGTATCATGACTAATCATTCTAGGGTCATTACGTCTTTACCATATAAAAGAATAGATTATATTATAGAAACTGCATATATTATTACTAATATAATGTTTTACAGAAGTATTTAACAAAATACAACCGGGAATTGGCGCTCTGAGCACTGTGGACAACAGGACCTGGGCGACGCCGTTCCTAGGCTCGCGGCCTAGTTTGGGAAGTACTGAATAACATGGAGTCGCCACCCGGTGTGAACCGGGACAAAGATTTAAGGCCGCACTCACCCCTCGCAAGGGAAGACCTCAAACCGTTGGGTTCGGAATGGTCCCTTACTTATGTCACTTGTAATGAAAGGATTCATGTAATAATTTAACTAAGCTCAAGTAACACTTATTTCCAATAGTATCATGCTTCTAAATTCTCATGTGTAAAGTAAAACTCATGTACGCATTTCACATATATCTTACATTCAAATTTGCATGCTTAACATATATCAAGATAGCAACGAACATACAATTTTGCATATTACATTCAAGAAAACACAAGCACACATATTGACCATACAAGCACACATATTGGCACTCTTCCAAACGGTACGTGGAATTGTAGCCCAAGTACAGACCGCACTACCGTCCATTCGGAGTCGGCTACAGAATTTACGTCTGGGTTTCCATCCGATATACCGCAAGAACAATACCCAAATATTACATTGACATAAGCATACGAATTGTAATACATTGACACATTTGCATAAGAAGAATCAATCAATAGGCAATTATGCATGGATATGATAAGACAGACTCAGTTCAGTGTGTGCACGTTCGTGTAGCGTTCGTAAACGCGTTCGAACGGAAATGAAACAGAATGCTCATGTTCGAGTAGCGTTCGTAAACGCGTTCGAACGGAAATGAAACAGAATGCTCATGTTCGAGTAGCGTTCGTAAACGCGTTCGAACGGAAATGAAACAGAATGCTCACGTTCGAGTAGCGTTCGTAAACGCGTTCGAACGGAAATGAGACCTGATGCATGATAAGGCAAAATTTATGCGCGTTGGAGTTGCGTTCGTGAACGCGTTCGAACGGATACGGACCTGATGCAATACATAAACAGGAAATAAAAGGGCGCGGCGAAGCACTGCCGTAAAGGTGACCTTTTGGGGCTCTTGATCTCTCAAAGAGATGACCTTTAGACCAACATGCTAAGCCCATGCGCGTCATATCACACATGCAAGAATAGAACCAATCATATCAACCAAGTATGCCCGATTGAACGCATCTTACATCCAACCGAACATACATCAACCGGCGCGGCAAAGCATCGTGGTAAAGGGCTTTTAGCCCCTCCCCATAGGGGATCTCACAACACACTTACTAAGCCCATGCGCTCGATTGACTTATACATATGAAAATAAAGATAATAATATCAAACTAAGTATGCTCGACTGAACGTATTTTGCGTCCAACCGAACATACATCAACCGGCGCGACGAAGTAGTGTCACGAAGGTGGCCTTTTCGGCTCTTTGTCTCACAAATGGAGGACCTTTGGACTAACTCACTAAGCCCATGCGCTTGGTTGAATCATACAAAAATAAACAATATTTTGAATTCAAGAGAAAACTAAATAAACAAAAAGCAACACAACGAAAGAGAGGTGGTGCCGTTTACTCAAGCGGTACGTGGAGTTGTGGCCCGAGTACAGATCATATTACCGTCCATTCGGAATCGGCTATGAAATTTATGTCCGGGTTTCCATCCGATATACCGCGAGAGTTGACACATCTCTCATTCATCTAATGCCCACGACATATTACATCTCATAATTCATGCATATTTACATACTCAAAAATCACAACACACATTTCAACATTACAATCATACAAGAAATACTTAATAACTAATGCGGAAAAGGAAAACAAGTGTGAAAGATACCCTCAGGTCTAACCTTTTAAGCCGTCTCTCGGACTTACGTTCCACGAAGATCGAAAGGGGGGGGAAAGCTCCGCAACTTTTCTGGTCCCTGGTTCAACGTCCTAGCTCACTGCTTCGCTGCTTTGCTTATTGTTCGAACTCCGTTCTGCTCCTATTCGGCTCCTGTTTTGCTGCTCACTGCACGGGCTACCTGTTTCAATGTTTTCAAAGAACTATTCCAAGTTGTGTGGGTTCTTAGTGCAATTAAAAGTGATTATTTTTAAGGTTATCTATGTAGTTTTCTAAGTTACTGTTTTTTTGAGGATTCTGGGCTACTGTTTTAAGGTAATCTAGGAGGTTGTTTTGGCGTGTTTTAGAATTCGGCTATGGGGGAGTTTGGGTTCGACTAGGGAGGGTGGTCTTGTGGTGGTTTCTTTGTTTTCTTTTTGTGTGTGTATGAAGTGTTTTCTCTTGGATGTGTTTTGGGTGTGTAGAGAGAGTCTAGAGAGATTTGAGAGAGCTTGGGTGTGAATTGTGTTGTGTGAAGGACCCCCATGGCCTTGGTTATGGGTTGTTTATATAGAGAATGGCTAGGGTTTACAAGGGAAGGATCTTGTTTCCAATTAGGAGGTGAGAAAGGCATACACAAGATTGAGGGGGGGACAAGATATTTTAATTTAAGAAGTTGTAATATTTAATTGGTGTTGGTTTAAGAATATAAATATTTTATATTGGTAAATATCTTATTAGATTAGGAAGTCAAATATATGATTGGATTTAATTGTTTAAGATTGATTTTAATTTGGTATGATTATATTTTGATTTAGTATGTGATTTGTTTAATTTAGGCATGATTTTAGTTTAAGTTGGTAATTGATTATTTTAATTGGTAAATGATTTAAATGTTTTATTTAATGTTTAATATTTAATTTAATATTTAATTATTTAATTTGGGATGTGTTTTATGGGCTTTGGGGAGCTAAATGGGCTGGTGTGAGGCTAGCAGCAAAACCAGAATTACCGACACCGTTCGAACGCTCCCTCGAACGCTACACGAACGCCCGCAATCTGTTTCCCGTTCGAACGACGAAGTAACGAACGCAGCACCACGAAGACAGTGAGCTTGCTTATTCTGAATTCCCCCTTTCGATATCCGTTTCCCGCGGCATCCGTGACTCAAAAGGTAGTTGTCTCCAAATAAGACTCCTCATCGGGTTTCACATGCGAAAATGCAATGCCTACAGTCGCCCCCACTTTGATGGGACTTGTGCAGTGTGTGACTTTGAACAATCCTATCAAAGTTATGCAATGCATTTGACTTACTTGGCTAGCTAGCTGTCTCGAGCTGAACTGATACTGCAGTGGACCTCGATCCTGAGACGCGTCTCGATGCTGCTGAAAATATGGGCCTCGACCCTGGGACGCATCCCGAAAATGATGATGTAGTGGACCTCGATCCTGGGACGCATCCCAATAGCTGCAACCGACAACGGGGGCCTCGACCCTGGGACACATCCCAATACCGCTGACAAAAATATGGGCCTCGACCCTGGGACGCATCCCGAAAATGATGATGCAGTGGACCTCGATCCTGGGACGCATCCCAATAGCTGCAACCGACAACGGGAGCCTCGACCCTGGGACGCATCCCAATACCGCTGACAAAATGTGGGCCTCGACCTGGGACGCATCCCGAAAATGATGATGTGGAGTTTCGCTCCTCAGCCGATATGGGCTTCGCCCCCAAGCTGATACAATGTGGAACCTCGCTCTTTAGCCGATATGGGCTTCGCCCTCCGAGACCCATACCCGGAACTTAACTTCATTGGGACCTCAATCTTCAGATTACTGCCCATATCAAATGCTGTGCCTTTACCATCTCTGATTGGCTTACTGCTCGCTCTTTTGCGTCTTCAACACCTGTTTACACAAAACAGAACAAACACAAAAATATGCAATATAGGTTACGTGTATGCATGTATGCAGGAATTTTCTTACTCCGTTGGGTTAGGTCTTCTGCTGGCGACCAAGTCTTCTCAAGCAAAGTACAACTTCAACCTGTCAACATTGATTGGTTCTGTGAATTCATTTCCTTCCAAGTCTGATAGCTTCACTGCTCCATTTCCCAGGACTTTCTGAACGATGTAAGGTCCTTCCCAGTTAGGCCTGAATTTCCCTCTCGGATCCGTCGTTGACGGCCTCGACTGCTTAAGTACCAAATCACCCTTTCTGATCTTTGTGGGACGTACTTTCTTGTTGAATGCCCGGGCTAGTCTCTTCTGATACAACTGCATGTGATACAAAGACTTCGTTCTCTTCTCATCCAATAGTACCAACTGATCAAATCTCTGTGCGGCCCATTCCTGTTCCGGTAATTCTGCCTCTGCCAATACCCTCAGGGACTGTATTTATTCTACTTACTGGCAATACTGCTTCCATTCCGTAGACCAAGGAGTAAGGTGTTGCACCCGTTGCCGTTCTTACTGATGTTCTGTACCCCCACAAAGCATACGGTAATTTCTCGGCCCAATCTCTACAATTTTCTGTCATCTTGGCTAAAATTGTCTTTATAGTCTTGTTGGCTGCCTCAACTGCCCCATTTGCCTGCGGCCTGTACGGTGATGACTTGTGGTGGCCTATCCCATGCCTCTGTAACATTGCCTTCGTCTCTCCTTGAAACTGGACCCCGTTGTCTGTCACTACATGATGCAGCATACCATACCGACAAATGAGGTTCCGAGCTATGAACTTTGCCATCTGCTTCGCTGTAACATTACGGAAGGATTCGGCTTCCACCCACTTCGAGAAGTAATCCACTGCTACTACTATGAAGCGATGCCCATTAGATGCATTTGGTCGAATTTCCCCGATCATATCAATTCCCCAATGCTGAGAAAGGCCACGGCTCTGACAACCCGTGCAATTCTGTGTGCGGTAAGTGATTCAAATTACCATGTGCTTGACAGTTTATGACAGTGCTTTACCATCTTCGCGCAGTCTGTTCCATGGTTGACCAATAAAACCCCTGTCTCACTATCTTGCGGGACAAGTTCAACCCATTCATGTGCGGACCACATACCCGGCATGTACCTCTTCCATCACTTTCTGAGCTTCTTCTTTCCTCAAACATTTCAACTGAATACCGTTTGCTTGCCTTTGTACAGTTCCCCTCTCAGAGTCACATACTGGGAAGCCAACTTCTGAATGGCTATTCTGTCTTTTCTACCCGCCTCTTCCGGGAATTCACATGTTCCAGATATCTTGAATGTCATATACCAAGGCTTACCATCGTCAACCTCAACTTCCAGAATTCTTTCTATCTCATAAGCAGGTTTACTTGCTGTTGTCAGTACCAACGGTCTCATCACTAACTTCTCTGGATTTTCCCAAGTTGCTGCTAGTGTAGCCAATGCGTCTGCCATCTGATTCTCTTCCCTCGGTAGGTGCTGAAACTTACACTCGGGGATACCCTGTGCCAATTTTCTGAGGTGAAAAAGATAAGGCTTCAACCGTTCTTCCTTCAATTCCCATTCTCCTCGCATCTGCTGGACTACTAACATAGAATCTCCGTAGACTTCCACACTCCGGCCTTCAAGGCTATCAATGCTGTCAAGCCAAAAGCACATGCTTCATACTCGGCCATGTTATTAGTCACTCTGATGTCAACCTCTTAGCCAAAGGCAAAGTCTCTCCTCGGGGGTTACTATCACGATCCCAATTCCGGCTCCCTTGCAATTCACTGCCCCGTCGAAATACATCTTCCATCTCTGAACTGTTATTGCTTGAATCTCTTCATCTGGAAACTCAAACTTATACTGATCTCCCTCAACAGGTTGCAATGCTAGAAACTCCGCTACTGCTCGTCCCTTGATCACTTTGGAGGTGATATACTCAATGTCGAACTCTGTCAACAATACCAACCATCGGCCCAATTTTCCCACTAGTTGAAGGCACTGAATGAAGATATTTCAGAGGATTCTCCTTTGCCACCACCTGGATCTTGTAAGACTGGAAGTAATTGTCGCAACTTTCTGGAAGCCCATACCACTGCAAGACAGATCTTCTCAACCTCCTGATATCGAGCCTCATACGGGAGCATCTTTTACTCAGATAATAAACTGCATGTTCTACCCCTGTCTCATCTGCCTGTACCATCATACCCCCCAATGCTTCTGATTCTATAGCCAAGTACAATATCAAGGTCTACCCGGCCTCGGAGGTTTCAATACGGGTGGCTTCACCAAGTACTCTCTGATTCTGTCGAAGGCGGTCTGACACTGTTCGTTCCATCTCACTGGCTGATCTTTTCTCAACAATTTGAAGATAGGTTCACATACCGATGTCAACTTGGTAAAAACCGCTGATGATCTGACTGAATCTTCCCCAAGAATGCCCTGACTTCCTTTTCTGTCTTCGGTGCAGGCATTTCTGTGATTGCCTTGATCTTTTCGAGTCTATCTCTATTCCGCCCATTCCCACTGTATGAACCAAGCAATTTCCCTGATGTCACCCCAAACACACATTTCTTGGGATTAAGCCAGCAGGTTATATCTGTCAACTCTCTGAAGGAACCTTTCCAATGCCTCAATATGCCCAATTCTCGTTTCTGATTTCACCATCATGTCATCCACATACCACCTCAATCTCTTTGTGCATCAAGTCATGGAAGAGTGTAGTGGCCATCCGCTAATAAGTAGCTCCTGCATTCTTAAGCCCAAACGGCATTACCTTGTAACAATAGGTACCCCACTCGGTAACAAATGCAGTCTTGTGTTGTTTATCCTTCCTCAGCCATGAGAACCTGATTGTACCCTGAAAATCCATCCGCAAAATGGATACATATAGACAAAGCCGCACTGTCAACCAGAACATCTATGTGCGGCAAAGGAAATCATCTTTTCGGACAAGCTTTATTGAGATCTCTGTAGTCTACACACATTCTGACTTTCCCATCTTTCTTCGGCACCGGCACTATGTTAGCCACCATTCGGATATTTTACCACTTCCAGGAACCCCACATCTATCTGCTTCTTAACTTCCTCTCTGACTTTCTCAGCCCATTCTGGTCTCATCCGTCGAAGTTTCTGCTTTCTGGCCTCATATTATGGCCTCATTTTTATAAGTCGGTATTGTGTGCTGGGCAATGTTCTGTCTACCCCGGGCATGTCCTCATAAGACCAAGCAAACACTTTGGCATATCTGACCAACACTTGTTCTAGTTTCTCCCTCTCTTCGGAGGTTACTTCACTTGCAATTAAAATTTCTTTGGGGTTCTCAAGTGTACCCAAGTTAAATGCAATAGTTCTGGCTGAACTGATGTCAAATATGCTTGATTCATGCAGAGTAAACGGAAATGACTCAGGCAAGTAAGCAAAAGAAATGTCTTTATTATTGGATAATGCGGAAGTACATTCAAACAATCAGGAAGGTAAATGTCTTCATCATCCAGAGACACTTCTTCCTCTGCAATCAGGTCTTCTTCAGGCTTTCATCATCTCCCAGGGTCAGGCTTTCCAACTTCATCAATTCTTCCTCCCAAATCTCTGTTTCCACAGCTTTTCCAGTCAATGGTTTCTCACCCAACAAATCCTGGAAGATCTCAAACCCAGGCACCACAATCCCATTGACTTTCACAGGTTCAGGCT
>SKCR01013098.1:0-34414 GCA_019454045.1 Zanthoxylum bungeanum
CACCAATATATAATGATAGGAGGTCACTATGTTTGCTCCTGGATTGAGAATGATATGAGACTATCAGTCCACGAAGGACAAATCATTAAATATCCCTAGTCTAAGTATTATCGAGATTGGACATCGATAATGCTAAAAGACTAGTATTATAATTGTGCACGTTATGAGGGCATCACTGTATAGTTCTCAATATTTGGGTACATGATACTCATGCAAGTGTAATAGGAGGTTGTGTTTTACCGATGGTACGGGAAACAGCTTCGCTCTGGATAGACCCTCTCGGATTCCATTGGTAGTATGACTATGTTGTTGGAGTTAAATCAAATCCCAAGGATCACAATATGCATAAAAACGAATTGAATACACAAAGGAGTAAGGCGGAATACATACTCCATTGATGGGTTTGATGCTAGGAAGAACAAGATGCGTTTTTGTTGCTTCATCATGCTCGGTTTTGGCTTCCAAGTGCAGTGAGCTATTCGTTTGGGGGCTTGTTTGAGGCTCCATAATCGGCCATGGATGTCACCATTGAAGCTCCAAGCTTCAAGCTTTTCCATGCTCACAAATCGTTTCCCTATCACCATAAGTATAACCCATGTGTGGTGCTAGCACCATCCTTCTTCATTTTGCTTCTCAAAATCGGTCTAAACCAAAAAATTGAGAAGAAATCGGCACCATGCCGTGAAGATAGAAGAGAAAAAGAGAGGGAGAGGAAGAGTTTAACGTTTTTGGCTCCAAGCAAAAACGGTACTGTATGTGTGTTAGAGAGAGAAGGCAAATTGTTTTATTACTTTTATTTATATTTTATTTTCCAAAATAAAATCAAATATAAAAGCCTTTTTCATTTACCAAATACAAAAGTCAAAAAAAGCAAAAGCTTTCATCATTTCAACTTTTACTTTAAGTCACATCACATCTTTTAATAAAGGACATGTTGTCAAGTCACATCACTCAAAGTGACAATTGATTTGACGATTGATGCGACTAGCGATTTGACGCTTGATTGTGACTTGCTGCCGCGCTCGAATTCGAAATGCGAATGCGCTCGCAATCACTCTCGGGCTCGGTTCGCTAATTCCAAATTAACGAATTTTCCGTCACGTCGTAATTAAATGATTACGCCTAGCGAAATCACTATTCACGTCGCTAACGAATAATTCTAAATTAATTTGTTCGCCCGAATTAAAATCTATTTTAATTCCGCGTCGAAATCCAATTTCGATTATATATTCGAATATTAATTTTATCGATTAATTCCAAATTAATCGTTCTCTCTCTTTAACGATATTTTATCCGAGAAATAATTCTCCGTAATTAATCCCAGATTAATTTTCTCTCTCATCGAATAATCCCAGATTAATTCTATCTCTCTTTTCTAATTAATCCCAGATTAATCAAAAGTGCGAGTCATACATCATCGGTGAATCTTCAGGAAGCGACCCATGAGATCTCCGGATATGTTGGCAGTAAATACGATCGTCGGACTATCCGAACAAACGTAAGTACCTCGTACTACGTTTATATCGATTTACAGACAAGGTTTGGCTTCTAGCAAAGCGCCATGCCTACCCAATTCTCCAGAAATATTCTTACAGGAATATATAGATCTGTATCAAGCGTAGTATACCGTAGTATTGTGTATATTGGCCCAGTATCGGATAATCACGTGCTAGGGCTGGGGCTGGATAAGTGTCTGCCCCGTCCGAAACACATATCGGATGTCCTGGTAACATAGTCTCTATAATCGGATATACATGACCTGGGTCACAATATCCCGATTGGTTGCGCAACACTCAAGAGCTAGTACCGTATCCTGCGTGACATCATCTCCAAATGACTGAAGTGACACTTCCATCTTGACATCAACACCCAATACACACTACGACTCCTGATAAACCCAGAAGTGGTGTACTCAGAACCCGTTTAAGAGTCCCCTACCCACCAAGACCAAAGTCTATCGATTATCGTAAGTATTAGCGATGTAAGTCTCAGGTTAAGACTATACACACCTACCTTGATTTCGGCCTCCCAAAGACACATAGTCATAATACCAATGGGATTCCGAGGGGTCTATCCAGAGCGAAGCTGTTTCCCGTACCATCGGTGAAACACGACCTCCTATCGCACTTGCATAAGTATCCAATACTTATATATATGAGAACTATGCCGTTGTGCCCTCACAAACGCGCACAAGTGCAATACTAGCCTATTCCGCATTATCGATGTCCAGTCTCGATAATACTACGGCTAGGGATATTTAATGATTAATCCTTCGTGGACTGATACTGTCTCATATCATCTCAATCCAGGAACTAATCTAGGGACCTCTCTTCATTTATATATCTATGGTGATCTAATCACAAATGATGAGAGTGCAATTTCTTTGTCACATAGTTAATTTGCTACAACAACACAATGATCTGTGCAAATAGTGACGCTATGGGTCATAATGTCCAACAATCTCCCACTTGGCACGTAGCGAGTCACTCAAAGTGTCCTACACCTGAACTATGTTACGTTTCGCTCAAATTGCTGAGGAAGGTTTCGTCAGCGGATTTGTTTAATTATCGTCTGACGCGATTTAACACGATCATCACAATCGCCACGATGTATGATCCGAACGAATCAGATGATATAGAAGTATAAATCTGGATCGTCGATGAGACCTTTAATTCTTTAGCCTGTGCTGACGCCTAGCTCAGCTGCTAACAGAACTATATCTAATCTAATTAGATTTATTATCGATCCAAATGGCTTCTATTGCTGCCTCAGCTGGCAGCAATAATCCGCATTTGTTGTTTATTTCGCAACAGTTATCTTGCTAGGAAGATTTCCAGCTCACTGTCCCTGTTATTCAAACTTTATAGTACCGCAGTATTTTAATTGTTTGAAACTGCAGTAGTGATCCCAGTCACTACAAAGTTCTCATTCTCCATAGTTTAAGATAGCATCTTTAGTTCTCTGAGATACTAACAGATGTTCTCAACTTCAATCCAGTGACTATCACTTGGATTGAACTGATCGTGACTCCATATGCTCGAAGCGTATGAGACACCAATACAAGTACATTTTAAATGTACAATTTCTCAGAGAGTGTTACCAACTCCAAATCTAGCCCAGTAGATCTTTATTCCTTGAATAAAGGTTGTTACTACCTCCCAGAATTCTACGGAGAATTTCTATTGAAAGAAATACATGAAAGCCAAGCTTCACCAATTGTTTTATGGGAATTTCATGTCAGTGCCCTCTCCCACTAACCTCCTTATATACACAGAATTTTTCGTTTTGAGTTAAATAATATAACCATTATGATTATTTCAAAACGTCAGTTCCAAGACCCTATGCTTGCTTCAATCCAAACATGATTGAATAATCCGCAAACCTTGTTTGTCGGTTATACAAAATCGTCAGAATGTTGTAAACATTCTCCAAAAGGTTTCCTTTTCAGGAAAGCGATTTTGATTTGTAACTGACATATTTCATAAATGAAATATACAGTTATCAACAAGCATCTTCAAAATGGATTTACCATGGCAACAGGTAAAAGGTTGAACCGTTATTAACACAATTTGATAACGATACCTTTCCGTCAAAAGCCTAGCTTTTACGTTGGTATGTTGCCATCCATGTATGTCTTCCTTGAAGACGTATAATGTACCAATAGGCACAATGCTTTGTGGTACAAACAACTAGTATCCAAAATAGTTGTTAAACATGGAATCCATTCCGAACCTCATGGCATTTTGCCATTATAGGGAGTCGATACCTCGTATCACTTCCTCTAAACGTAGTCAGATGGTACACCTCCATAAGATTGACATCTTAAATGAGGTTAGATCAGAAACCCAATACCCTAGGTTGTTTTCTGACTCTATCCGATCTACGAAGTTTCTTGTGTATTTGAAGATTAAGGTACAGATTCATCATTGATGAACTGTTTGTGTTCCATTAAGGACTTCGTGCCTTGAATAGTATTACTCCGATTCTCATCGAGTATCACTATCCTCCCACTGACCACTGCATATCGGTATTCCTCTCAGGAAAACCGCATGGTGAGCAACAATCATATTGTTCTCATGTGAGATTTACAAGTACTATACTTAAGGTTTCCCTTAGGATAACCTATATTGGCACTTATCCAATTTGGGTTCTAGTTTGGTATCATCCAAACGTTATGCCTGGCATACCCAAATTAATTAGGAGTAAGAAACCCCGTTTCTTTCTTGTTCATATCCTATATGATATCTGTCAAACAGATTTATATGGAACCTTATTCTAAATAAGTTTGCACTGTTAATACATATCCTGTTTGAAGGAAATGATAGCTCAGAGCGACTCGTGATAAACCTTATCATGTCCAACAAAATTCGGTTTTAGTTCGGACAAACAACTGTCTAACTGACATGTCTCGTTTATTGTGTCCTAGACAACAATGCCACAAATAGTCTCTATTGATCAAATCAATTTGAGCTATTTATTTGTCATTTATATGTTTGAGATTTTATTATATTCAAAATATAAATTCTGTTATTTACATCTAATGTATTTATCTCAGTATTATCTTTATATAATAAAACACTTTAGTGGTTTTAGAATATAAAGGTTCACCCGCAGTGGGTTAAACAACCGATAAAGAGATAATGTTTCTAGTCAACTAGTTACATTATAACAGTTCCTAATTTAAGTACACACCCAAAGGGTAGTTTCCTAAACTTAGGTATCTACGGTCGAAACAGCGACTTTCGTCCCGTTTCCGATTCGTAGAGAAATCTCAGCTTGAAGTCAGTATCCTGCTCAAAGCAGATTCTGAATATCAATACATATATATTATGTACCACACTTAAGTATTTAAAATCTAATTTCAATACTAGCTGTGAACATAACTAAGACAAACATTTTTAAAGTTAGAGCCTCGCCCTTTCTTTATTCCTTCGTGTCTTCCATATCCAAATGGTAGTCACTTTGGGATATGTCAATTATCCTTTTCAATATTTCACAACCTTTGGCCAAGCCTTGGGTTTCGGAATATCGAAACGATGTGCACCTCGGGCTACATGCCCAATTGCAAACTTTGACTTTATCTTCTCTAGAATAGTCAATTAATTCTCCAAGAATTATAAATTGCAATTTTAATACTTCTTAAATCAAAAAATTAGATTTATGACAAGTATATTAAATTAAGCATTAAAGTCATCATCACATAATCTTCCAAAGATTTTATGCTCTACTTATTTTGCTTAATTTTGGGCTTAAGGTATAATAAGTTATTTTATCAATAAAGTAACCTATTATGTATTCCCAATTTGAAAATTAAATCATTTAAATATTTTAATCCCAGATTATATTTTAAATATCCAACTTTTCAATTTCTTATCTTGATTACAATAGTCCAACTATTTAACCAACGTTAGTGGTACTATAATATTATAATGATTATAATAGTCCAACTATATAATCAAATAGAATCCAAATTAATTAACCTCAATTACATTGATTACTATAATCCAATTATAAAATCATTGTAAACTGAAATTAATTAATTCAAATATATTGATATATAATCCAATTATATAAATCAAGTATATATACAGTCCAACTGTTTATTAAAACAACATAAAATATTAGTCCAACTAATACTTTTGATTAATATGACGAATAAAATAAAATGAGCGTGTTTAGCGAGTATTCGAACGAATGTTGCAAATTCAATACTTGCCTCCCACTATTTTCGTCGAGCCTAACCCTCTGTGGAGTACTCGGGAAACCGCGTTTCCTAGTGGGCTAGGATCCCGTTAAATAACACACAACCCTGACTTTGGCCAATAAAAAGTTGTATGCTATTTAACTAGGTAGATCTCACAGATCAATTGGATCTCATCCAATTCCTAGATCCGGTTAGGTGGACATCCAAGTCCGAAACATATGTATATGTCAATGTATCCATTACATTTTCCTAACCATATCCTCCTAATCATTTAGGCCTTGGCTTTGGCCAAAAACAAACCTAATGATTCCAGTTAGACGGACCCATTGACGAGGAAAGTTTCGTAATCAATGTCATTGGACAAAAGTGATCATGACTTTGGTCAATAAAAATCACGATTTGGACAAGACAACCGATATGCAACAAAACTCTCATGATTCAAGTACATCCTTGATTGACAAAGGTCTTGACTTTGGTCAATAAAAACCAATGCCAACTTCGGATCTTGAACAAGAATCATTCAATGGAAGGATATTTGCTTAATATAAAACGAGGGTTTTTCGCGTGCAAATTGGCTACCAATTTAATTATCTTTGTTAGGTCTCATCATCATACACCCTTAAACATGCATTCTAAATACATAATAAAGCGAGTATGAATAAAATAATAATGATATGCGATGGATATTTTACATTGATCCTAGATCAAATCTCTCACTTTCTCTCTCTCTCGCTAGCACTTGTATTATTTCTACCCGTTACACTACACTTCTAAAGAAACCTCTTTTACATGGAGGGGAATAGGTGAGAAGAGAATACAAAGAAATAGGAGATAAGGCTGGACACGCAGGTCCAATTTAATAAATCAATTTATTACAATTTCCAAAATCGCCCAACCCACTAATATCCATCTTATTACATTATTCAAACATCATAACCATGTATTCATACAGCATGTTATCAATCAATCAATCAAATTAATTAATCTTGATTATTAGTGATCATCCAATGTTCAAACAAAGATTTGATTTTGTTCGAGTCAAACTCGTTTTTGCGAACACGTACTCAAGTACAATTTCTACGAATTAAATTAAATTACATAATTAAATCCAATTTAATACGTATTTAATTCTAATTCATTATTTAATTCCAATTAATATTACACTTTATTAACGAACTTTACGACTTAAATTCCAAATTTAATCGCAACGGGTCTCAAAGCCCGATTAACATCTAATGTTTATTTAATTAAAGTCCAATGGGCTTTTAATTAATTTTCTAAGGCGTGGACTTTTGGTCAACTTGGGTCAAACCGAACAACCAAAATCCAATCCGGGAGTTACCCCCACCCCATAAGCCTTTAAATTAATTTTGGCCCATTAGGCCCAATTAAATAATTAAGGTCCATTAAGTCATAATTGGACCTTTTGGATTCGGTTTTGGGCCTAATTGGATCCAACCAATTTTGCCTAAACCCAACTTTGTTACAACAAAGCCCAAAAGCCAATTACAACCTAACAAGCCCAATTTCCAAAATCAAGCCCAAATTAATTAACTTATAAAATTCCAAATTTCACAATTAATTAACCTAAGTGTATTACATAATCAATTACCCAATTAACATTTCTAAAACATCAATTAGCCTAATTAATCATGCACTTTAAACAACCAAATAGTGTCCAACACAATTCAATTAAAATCAAACCCAATTAACATGCTATCAAGTCTCGGCAATTAGGGGTTTTTCAATTCGATTCGGTTTCAATCCAATTGAGTCCACAATCTTAATTTCCCAAATCAATTCAATTCATCCAATGAATTAAAACAACAAAATCACAAAGATTTCATGTTCTTTAAAATCGGCCAAGCCACTTTAAAAGGGAAAAATGTTCTAAATCAAAATTCAATCCAATTGAACTTCAAAGCAACATTAACCAATTGTTTTAAGTCATCCAATGATCAAACAAAACAAAATTACCAAGACATTAGGTTCTTCCAATTTTCGGCCAAGCCTCCAATTTGGGGAAAATTGAATCCAATCCAATTTCATGAAATTGATCACACACAATCTCAATTAAACATGTTCTAAGCATACTTAAACATCTAATGCAATTAAAACATGCTTAACCATTAACATATACCCAATTCCAGTTTCATTTCAACCTTAAGAATTGGGGAAAATTGATCTATCCAATTTTCTTGAAATTGATCATGCACAACTTCAATTCAACCTCATTCAAGCATAATGCATCAAACAATTCAACCAAATCATGCCTAAATCGAGTTTACCCAATTAAAGTTTTGGACAAAAATAAGCAAATTGGGGAAATCAATCCAATCAATTTTTTTTTTTTTCAAATTGATTACATACAACTCAAATTCAATCATATATAATCATCCTCAAACAATCAATTAGACAGAATCAAGCCAAAATCAAAAAGCCCCAAATATGCTCAAGACCCTAATTCGGTTTTCATGCAATCAAAGCTCTAGATACCAATGTTGGAGTTAAATCAAATCCCAAGGATCACAAATATGCATAAAAACGAATTGATACACAAAGGAGTAAGGCGGAATACATACTCACATTGATGGGTTTTGATGCTAGGAAGAACAAGATGCGTTTTTGTTGCTTCATCATGCTGCGGTTTTGGCTTCCAAGTGCAGTGAGCTATTCGGTTGGGGGCTGTTTTGAGGCTCCAATAATCGGCCATAGATGTCACCATTGAAGCTCCAAGCTTCAAGCTTTTCCATGCTCACAAATTCGTTTCCCTATCACCATAAGTATAACCCATGTGTGTGTGCTAGCACCATCCTTCTTCATTTGCTTCTCAAATCGGTCTAACCAGAAAATTGAGAGAAATCGGCACCATGCCGTGAAGAGAGAAGAGAAAAGAGAGGGAGAGGAAGAGTTACGTTTTTGGCTCCAAGCAAAAAAACGTGTACTGTATGTGTGTAGAGAGAGAAGGCAATTGTTTTACTTTTATTTATATTTTATTTCCAAAATAAAATCAAATATAAAAGCCTTTTCATTTACCAAATACAAAAGTCAAAAAAGCAAAAAGGCGTTCATCATTTCAACTTTTACTTTAAGTCACATCACATCACTTTAATAAAGTGACATTTGTCAAGTCACATCACTCAAAGTGACAATTGATTTGACGATTGATGCGACTAGCGATTTGACGCTTGATGTGACTTGCGTGCCGCGCTCTCGAATTCGAAATGCGAATGCGCTCGCAATCACTCTCGGGCTCGGGTTCGCTAATTCCAAATTAACGAATTTTCCGTCACGTCGTAATTAAATGATTACGCCTAGCGAAATCACTATTCACGTCGCTAACGAATTAATTCTAATTAATTTGTTCGCCCGAATTAAAATCTAATTTTAATTCCGCGTCGAAATCCAATTTCGATTAATATATCGAATATATTAATTTTATCGATTAATTCCAAATTAATCGTTCTCTCTCTTTAACGAATTTTATCCGAGATAAAATATCTCCGTAATTAATCCCAGATTAATTTTCTCTCTCATCGAATTAATCCCAGATTAATTCTATCTCTCTTTTCTAATTAATCCCAGATTAATCAAAGTGCGAGTCATACATCATCGGTGAATCTTCAGGAAGCGACCCATGAGATCTCCGGATATTTGGCAGTAAATACGATCGTCGGACTATCCAAACACGTAAGTACCTTCGTACTACGTTTATATCGATTTACAAGACAAGGTTGGCTTCTAGCAAAGCGCCATGCCTACCCAATTCTCCAGAAATATTCTTACAGGAATATATAGATCTGTATCAAGCGTAGTATACCGTAGTATTGTGTATATTGGCCCAGTATCGGATAATCACGTGCTAGGGTGGGGCTGGATAAGTGTCTGCCCCGTCCGAAACACATATCGGATGTCTGGTAACATAGTCTCTATAATCGGATATACATGACCTGGTCACAATATCCCGATTGGTTACGCAACACTCAAGAGCACTAGTACCGTATCCTGCGTGACATCATCTCCAAATGACTGAAGTGACACTTCCATCTTGACATCACACACCCATACACTACGACTCTCTGATAAACCCAGAAGTGGTGTACTCAAACCCGTTTAAAGTCCCCTACCACCAAGACCAAAGTCTATCGATTATCGTAAGTATTAGCGATGTAAGTCTCAGGTTAAGACTATACACACCTACCTTGATTTCGGCCTCCCATAGACACATAGTCATAATACCAATGGGATTCCGAGGGGTCTATCCAGAGCGAAGCTGTTTCCCGTACCATCGGTGAAACACGACCTCCTATCGCACTTGCATAAGTATCCAATACTTATATATATGAGAACTATGCCGTTGTGCCCTCACAAACGCGCACAATGCAATACTAGCCTATTCCGCATTATCGATGTCCAGTCTCGATAATACTACGGCTAGGGATATTTAATGATTAATCCTTCGTGGACTGATACTGTCTCATATCATCTCAATCCAGGAACTAATCATAGGGACCTCTCTTCATTTATATATCTATGGTGATCTAATCACAAATGATGAGAGGCAATTTCTTTGTCACATAGTTAATTTGCTACAACAACACATGATCTGTGCAAATAGTGACGCTATGGGTCATAATGTCCAACATATGTGTCTATGGAAGTCCGAAATCAGGGTGAGTGTATTTGGTCTTAACTTGAGACTTGCACCGCAAATACTTACGACAATCATATACTTTGGCTTTGGTCGTCCAGGGCTTTAACAGGTTCTGTGTACGCCTCTTCTGGGTATATTGAGAATCGTAGTGTATTGGGTGTGATGTCGAGATGGAAGTATCACTCCAGTCATAGTGGAGATGATGGTCACGTAGGATACGGAACTCGTTCTCTTATATGCTCGAGCTATCAGGATATTATGACTAGGTCATCTTTATTCGATTATAGAGACTAGTTACCAGAGATCCGATATATGCTTCGTACGAGGCAGACACAATTCCAGCCCCAGGCCTAGCACGTGACATCCGATATTGGATCGAAATACGCAATACTACGTATACTACGCCTGATATAGATCACATATTCCTAAAAGGATATTTCTGGAGAATTGGTAGGCAGTGCGCTTTGCTAGAAGCCAACCTTGTCTTGTAAATCGGTACAAACGTAGTACTAGGTATTTACGTGTTCGGATAGTCTGACGACCATATTTACTGCCAACATATCTGGGGATCTCATGGGTCGCTTCCCAAAAATTCACCGATGAAGTATGAATCGCACTTTATTAATCTAGGATTAATTAAATGAGAGAGAAAATTAATCTGGGATTAATTACGGAGATATTTTATCTGGGATAAAATATTAATTAAAGAGAGAGAACGATTAATTTGGAATTAATCGATAAAATAATATATTGGATATATTATACGAAATCAGATTTTGACGCGGAATTGAAATTAGATTTTAATTCGGGCGAACGAGTTAATTTAGAATTAATTCGTTAGCGATGTGAATAGTAATTTTGCAAGGCATAAATATTTAATTACGTCGCAACGGAAAATTCGTTATTTGGAATTAGCAAACCCGAGCCCGGGAGTGTTTGCGAGCGCATTCGTATTTCGAATTCGAGTGCGGCAAGCAAGTCACATCAAGCGTCAAATCAATCGTCAATCGATTGATGTGATGTCTAGTCACTTTGAGTGATGAGACAACATGTCACTATTGATTGATGTTGGTAGTTGGAAGCATTGATTATTTTTTGCTTTTTGACTTTTGAGATTTGAAATGGTTTTTGTATTTGATTTATTTTTGGAAATTAAATATAAATAACACTTAACACATTTCTTTTACTCTCTCTCTCTCCATCTTTCACGGTTTGGAACCTTTCCCTCATTCTCTCCCATTCGACTTTGAGCCAACTTCTTCTTCTCCAAAAATCAGTCACTGTTGAATACATAGAGAAGCAAGATGATGATTTTGTTGCAAAATTAAAGTGCTAGCACACAAAGGTGATAGGGAACCGAACACATGAGCATGGAATGGTCATTGAAAGCTTGGAGCTTGGTGCATCAATGGAGGACATCCATGGCCAAAAATGGAGGAGGCAAAACCAGTCACTGCCGAGCACATCTTGGAGAAGAGATCAAAGTTTTGTTCTTCGACGCATCCAATCCGTTCAATGTGAGTATGATTCCGCCATATTTCATTGTTGTATTCACTTGTTTCATTGCTTGATAATGATCCTTGGGACTTAATAGAAACCCAACAATATAATATCTATATCAGGCGTAGTATACGTAGTATTGTGTATTGCGATCCAGTATCTGATGTCACATGCAAGGCCTGGGGCTGGAATAGTGTATGCCCCGTACGAAGCATATATCGGATTACAAGCAACTAGTTTCTTTAATCGGATAATCATGACCTTGTCATATTATCCCGATGATTGTAATTATTTAGAGTACCAGTTCTGTATCCCTACGTGATCATCATCTCCATATGACTGAAGTGATACTTCCATCTTGACATCACACCCAATACACTATGATTCGCAATAAACCCAGAAGAGGCATACACAGAACCTGTTAAAGTCTTGGACGACCAAAACCAAAGCGTATTGATTGTCGCAAATACTAGCGATGTAAGTCCCAAGTTAAGACCAAATAAACCTACCCTGATGCGAATTCCATAGACACATAGTCATACTACTAATGGGATTCCGAGGGGTCTATCCAGAGCGAAGCTGTTTCCATACCATCGGTAAACACAACCTCCTATCACACTTGCATAAGTATCCAATACTTAAATATATGAGAACTATGACGTTACGCTTCCACAACACGCACAAGTGCGATACTAGTCTATTCCGCATTATCGATGTCCAGTCTCGATAATACTACGACTAGGGATATTTTAATGATTAAACCTTTATGGATTGATACTGTCTCATATCTTATAATCCGGAACTAAGCATAAGGACTTTTATCATTTATATATTTAAGTAATCAAATTACAAAATGATAAAATTCAATTTCCATGGCTACATAATTAATTTGCACAAAAACCACAATGTCTTTTACAAATAGTGACGCTATGGGTCATAATTGTCTAACAATCTCCCACTTGGCCTATAGCCAGTCACTCAAGCATCTAATACATGAACTATGTACATGTCGCTCAAACTTTTACTGAGGAATAGCTTTCGTCAGCGGATCTGCAATATTGTCCTCTGATGCGACCTTCTCGATCTTCACATCACCACGATGTATGATCTCACGAATCAGATGGAAAATTCGAAGAACTTGCTTGGATTGTTGATGAGACTGCGATTCCTTAGCCTGCGCTATAGCCCCGTTATTGTCACAATAAAATGGAACGGGCTCAGCTGCTAACGGAACTACTCCTGATCCAATTAGGAATTTTCGGATCCAACAGCCTCTTTTGCTGCTTCAGCTGCAGCAATGTACTTTGCTTCTATTATTGAATCGGCAACAGTCTATTGCTTGGAAGATTTCCAGCTTACTACTCCGTTATTCAAACAAAATATGTTCCCGGATTGTGACTTGTAGTCATCTTTATCGGTTTGGAAACTTGCATCGGTATACCCAGTTACCTCAAGTTCTCCATCTCCATAGATTAAGAAAGCATCCTTAGTTCGTCTAAGATACTTAAGGATATTCTTAACTGCAATCCAGTGACTATCACCTGGATCGGCCTGATAGCGACTACAGATGCTCAAAGCATATGAGGAATCAGGTCGCGTACATATCATGGCATACATGATAGATCTGACTGCCAAGGTGAACGGTATCTGACTCATA
Source organism: Zanthoxylum bungeanum (assembly GCA_019454045.1). NCBI lineage: Eukaryota > Viridiplantae > Streptophyta > Magnoliopsida > Sapindales > Rutaceae > Zanthoxylum > Zanthoxylum bungeanum. The sequence goes on from SKCR01013098.1 coordinate 13,516, forward strand.
TTGTCTCTCTCATCTTGAGTTTTAGGACACATGTCCTTAGATAGAGTGACGACATGTGACACTGGCAACAGTCCCCTCTTGGACTGATCCATGTTGAATCTCTTCAACACTTTGTCAATGTACTTGCTCTGGGAGAGTCCAAGAAGCTTTCTAGATCTATCTCGGTAGATCTTTATTCTTAGAATAAAGGTTGCTTCTCCCAGATCCTTCATGGAGAATTTTAATGAAAGCCAAGCTTTCACCGATGTTAACATGGGAATGTCATTGCCAATAAGCAATACATCATCAACATAAAGGAAAATGAATGTCAGTGTGCTCCCACTAACCTTCTTATTTACACAAGGATCATCCTCGTTTTGAACGAAATCATATTCTTTTATGATCTCATCAAAACGTTGGTTCCAAGAACGCGATGCTTGCTTCAAGCTATAAATGGATCGATTTAACTTACAAACCTTGTTTGCAAGTCTTGGTACAACAAAACCATAGGTTGTTGCATATAAACATCCTCCAAAAGGTTTCCGTTAAGGAAAGCGGTTTTGACGTCCATCTGCCATATCTCGTAATCGAAATATGCAACAATAGCAAGCATTATCCTAATGGATTTAATCATGGCAACTGGTGAAAAAGTTTCATCATAATCGACACCATGTCGTTGACGATAACCTTTCGCTACAAGCCTAGCTTTGTACATTTGTACGTTGCCATCCATGTCGGTCTTCCTCTTAAAGACCCATTTGAATCCAATAGGCTTTACGCCTTCGGGTGCATGAACCAGTGTCCAAACTTGGTTGGTGTACATGGAATTCATTTCGGAATTCATGGCATCTTGCCAAAAACCGGAGTCGATACCTTGTATCGCTTCCTCATACGTAGCCGTCTCATCTTCCTCAATAAGATTAATATCTAGATGAGGTGAGATCAGAAACCCATACCTCTCAGGTTGTTTTCTGACTCTCTCCGACCTACACGGTCCTTGTGTATTCAAAGATTGTGGTATAGTCTCATCACTGATGGACTGTTCATGTTCCGTTAAAGATTCTGTGCCAGGAACAGTATCACTCCGATTTTCATCGAGTTCTACTTTCCTCCCACTTATCACTGCATTTAGGAATTCCTTCTAAAGGAAAACAACATGTAGAGCAACAAATACTTTGTCTCTTGTGGGTGATAAAAGTAATATCATTTGGTTTCCCTAGGATATCCTACAAATAGCATTTATCCGATTTGGGTTCTAGTTTGGTACCTTCCAAACATTTGACGTATGCCCAGCAACCCCAAATCTTGAGGAATGAGAAACACGGTTTCTTTCCTGTCCATATTTCATACGGAGTCTGTTGAACATACATTGACGAAACCTAATTCAAAATAAGTATTGAACTGTTCAATTCATATCCCCATAAGGAAATATGTAGCTCTGTGCGACTCATCATAGACCTTACCATGTCTAACAAAGTTCGGTTTCTCCGTTCGGACACACCGTTTAATTGCGATGTTCCGGGAGGTGTCCTCTGTGAAAGAATACCATATTCTTTCAAGTAATCAAGAAACTCATTGCTCAAGTATTCGCCACCACGGTCCGACCATAATGTCTTAATACTTTACCGGTCTATTTTTCTACTTCGTGTCGAAACTCTTTGAATTTCTCAAAAGTTTCCGACTTGTGTCTCATAAGATACACATAACCATAACGCGATGCATCATCCGTAAAGGTTACGAAGTATTCATATCCACCTCTAGCCTGGATAGACATGGGCCCACAAACGTCACTATGAACAAGGGCTAACAGTTCGGTGGCACGTACACCTTTACCGCTAAAAGGTGATTTAGGCATCTTGCCTAATAAACAAGATTCGCAGACGTCATATGAATTTGGATCAAATCCGTCCAAGTACCCACTCTTCGAAAGTGTGGATATGCGTGTCTTATTTATGTGTCCCAGACGACAATGCCACATATAAGTTTCATCTTTGTTACTTACTTTAAGCCTTTTGTTTGTTACATTATATGTTTGAGATTGATTTATATTCAAAATATAAAGACCATTATTTGCATCAGCTGTGCAAATTTCTATATCATTTTTATACATAAAACACCCAGTGTTTCTAAATACAAAAGTATACCCGCATTAGGTTAACATAGATACAGAAATAATATTCCTAGTCAAACTAGGTACAAAATAACAGTTTATAAGTTCAAGTACATGCCCCGATGGCAGTTCCAAAACATAAGTGCCCACGGCCAAAACGCCAACTCGATTCCCATTTCCAACACGGAGGTCAATCTCTCCTGAGGCCAGTCTCCTGCTAATCCGCAGATCCTATACATCAGTACATATGTGAGTACCACAACCAAAATCAAAAATCCAATTTTAAAAACTAGTAGTAGACATGTTTATTTCTATAACAAATATACATGATGCCGTAGCCTTGCCCGCATTGATTTCCTTCATGTGTGCCTTGTACTGGCAGCAGTCACGCTTCCAGTGACCCTACTTCCCGCACTGCAAGCATACATCTTGGGATTTGTCCTTGTGTTTCCCAGAATCCTTTGACGATTTGGCCTTGCCCTTCTTCTTATGCTTCTTCTTCTTAACACCTCCAATCGCCTTGGGCCAAGCCCTCAGAGTCTAAGATGTTGAAGCACAGTGCGCCTCGCGCTTCTTGCCCTTAAGGAGCTCATTTTTCTGCCTCACGCATAGTGGACATCAACTCTCTAAGAGTTTTGTCTTGGTTCAACATGTTGTAGTTCATGATGAACCCACTCCAAGTGTCGGGGAGAGACTGTAGGATCAAATCCACTGAAGTCTCAGCCTCGAAGACTATGCCCATCTGTCCGAGCTGCTTAATGTCAGCAATCATCTGTAAGACATGGTACTCAACAGACGTACCCTCTGACATGCGAGCGCGGAAGAGTTTCTTCTGCAACTCGTATCTTTGCAATTTAAGATTAGATCGGTGGAGATCGTGCAACTTCGTCATCATCTCATAGGGATCCAACCCATTGTTTTGTCGACGGAATTGCGGAGTCATAGCGGCAAGCATTACTGATTGAGCAGTCGCATTATCGTTGCTATGAGTCTTCCAAAGCTATAGCTCAAGCAACTGATCAAGTCGCGGATTAGGCCCAAGAGGTCGCTCTATAGTGTAGAGTAACTTCTTGGATCCCAGAACAATTTTGAGATTCATATCCCAGTCCTGAAAGTTTGTGCCATTAAAGACGTTGTCGCCCATGACAATATCCCTAATGCTTAGTTTTCATGTCATCTTAACCGCAATAGTCCAACTATTCGATTAACGATGTATGGGTACAGTCTAAGTGTTACAAGAAAAATAATAATATATTAGTCTAACTAATAAAATAATTGGCGAAATAATTTTGAAAGCGCGTAAAGCTAAGTATTTGAACGAAATTGCAAATTCAATACTAGCCTCCCATTATTTTCTAGCGAGCCTCTAACCCTCTGTTGAGTACTCGGGAAACATAGTTTCCTAGTGGGCTAGGATCCCGTTAAATAACACACAACCTAGACTTTGGCCAACAAGCTGTATGATATTTAACTAGGTAGATCTCTAAGATCAATTGGATCTCGTCCAATTCCTAGATCCGGTAGGTGGACCTCCAAGTCCGAAACATATATACAATATATATGCCAATATATCCAATATATTTTCCTAACCTATTTCCTCTGAATCAAATCAGCCTTGGCTTTGGCACAACAAGCTTAATGATTCCAGTTAAGCAGAACCCATTGACTTTGGAAAGCTTCGTAATCGATGTCGATGGACAAGAAGTGATCTTGACTTTGGCCAACAAATCACAACTTGGACAAGACACACGATATGCAACAAAGCCTTCATGATTCAAACACATCCGCGATGGACAAAAGTCTTGACTTTGGCCAACAAACCAGTGCTAATCTTGGATCTTGAGTAAGAATCACTCAATGGAAGGAAAACGCTTAATATTTATTGAGGGTTTTTCGCATAAATTGGAAACCAATTTATTATCTTTGTTAGGTCTCATCATACACCCTTAATCATGCATTCTAAAAGCATAATAAGGCGTGAAAATAAATTAATAACGATATGCAGATCTCACAGATTGTTCCTAGAACAAATCACTCTATTTCCTCTCCCCGGCTAGCACTATTCATACTTCTACCCAATTACATAATAAAATAAGAGAAACCTCATTAACATTGAGGGGAATTAGGTGAGAAGAGAATTACAAAGAATCAAGAGAGATAAGGCTGGACATGCAGGTCTAATTTAATAAATTCTAAATTTACAACAATTTCCAAAATTGCCATTCCCTTCTAATATCCATCTGATATACGTTATTCATTCAACACATCCATGTATTCACACAAAGCATGTTATTCAATCAATCTAATCCAATTAATTAATCTTGAATAAATTGATCATCCAATGTTCAAACAACAATTTGATTTTGCGCGACTCCAACTCGTTTGAGAATAAGTACTCAAAGTACGAATTCTTGAATTATATCGAACTACATTTTAAATCTAATTTAATTCGTATTCAATACTAATTCTATATTTAATTCTAAATTAAATAACTACACTTTTTAATGTGCCTTTACGACTTAGATTCCAAATCTAATCTAAATGGGTCTTAAAGCCCAATTAACATCCAATGTTATTTAATTAAAGTCCAATGGGCTTTCAATTAATTTCTTAAGGCATGGACTATGGTCAATATTGTTGGACAATTATGACCCATAGCGTCACTATTTGTACAGATCATTGTGTTGTTGTACAAATTAACTATGTGACAAAGGAGATTGCACTCTTATCATTTGTGATTAGATCACCAAGATATATAAATGACAGGAGGTCCCTGTGATTTCTTCCTGGATTGAGAATGATATGAGACAGTATCAATCCACGAAGGATAAATCATAAAAATATCCCTAGTCAGAGTATTATCGAGATTGGACATCGATAAATACGTAAAAGACTAGTATTACACTTGTGCTCGTTGTGAGGGCAAAACGGCATAGTTCTCATATATTTGGGTATATGATACTCATGCAAGTGTAATAGGAGGTTGTGTTTTACCGATGGTACGGGAAACAGCTTCGCTCTGGATAGACCCCCTCGGAATTCCATTGGTAGTATGACTATATGTCTATGGAAATATGAAATCAGGGTAGGTGTATTTGGTCTTAACCTGAGACTTGCACCGCTAATACTTACGACAATCAATATACTTTGGTTTTGGTCATCCAGGGCTTTAACCGATTTCTGTGTACGCCTCTTCTGGGTATATCGAGAATCGTAGTGTGTTGGGTGTGATGTCAAGACGGAAGTGTCACTCCAGTCATATGGAGATGATGATCGCGTAGGGATACAGAACTGGTTCTCTAAAAAGGTTGCAACCGTCAGGATAATATGACTTGGTCATGATTATCCGATATTAAAGAGACTAGTTGCTCGTAATCTGATATATGCTTTGTAAGGGGCAGACACTGTACCAGCCCCAGGCCTTGCATGTGATCATCTGATACTGGATCGAAATACGCAATACTACGTATACTACGCCTGATATAGATCCTTATTCCTGTAAGGATATTTCTGGAGAATTGGGTAGGCATGGCGCTTTGCTAGAAGCCAACCTTGTCTTGTAAATCGGTATAAACGTAGTACGAGGTACTTGCGTGTTTGGATAGTCCGACGACCGAATTTACTACCAACATATCCGGGGATCTCATGGGTCGCTTCCCAAAGATTCACCGATGACGTATGACTCACACTTTAATTAATCTGGGATTAATTAGATGAGAGAGAAAATTAATCTGGGATTAATTGCGGAGATATTTTATCTAGGATAAAATATCAATTAAAGAGAGAAAATGATTAATTTGGAATTAATCGGTTTAATTAATATATTCGATATATTAAACGAAATTGGATTTCGACGCGGAATTAAAAATAGATTTTAATTCAGGCGAACGATTTAATTTAGAATTAATTCGTTAGCAATGTGAATAGTGATTTCGCTAGGCATAATCATTTAATTGCGTCGCAACGGAAAATTCGTTAATTTGGAATTAGCGAACCCGAGCCCGGGATTATTTGCGAGCGCATTCGCATTTCGAATTCTAGTACGTCACGCAAGTCAAATCAAGCGTCAAAACACTAGTCGCATCTAGTGTCACATCATTCGTCAATCAAGTGATGGATGTATTTCACTTTGAGTGATTGACACCAGTCACTATTCATGAGTGATGGGTTGATGGAAGAGTGTTTAACACTCAATTGTGATGTTTGAAAGAAATATACAAATATTTTATTATTTGGTATTTGATTTTCAAATTTTTGGTATATGTTTTTGGAAAAAAATTAAACCAAATACACAACTCTTTCCTCTCTCTTCTCCACTTCTCTCTCACGCCCATGGAGGGCAGTTTTTTCTTCTGGTTTGCCGAGAACTTGGAGGGAAAAAGGGACGCAAAAAGCTTAGTTTTGTGGCAAAAATCAAGAGAGCTAGCACTCCGAGAGACATGCGAAGGTGATAGGGAAGTCCACCCATGAGCCGAGAATCGTTTGACGAAGCTTGGAGCTTGTTCAATGAGCATCAATGGACGCCAAAATAGTGAGTTGCGAGCAGTCCACTGCCGAGCAGAAAAGAAATTTTTGCTGCCTCTCGCGTCGCTCAACCGATCGATGTGAGTATTCCGCAACTCCGTCGTTGTATTCACACTTATTTTCAATGCTTGAAACGATCTTGGGATGCTTAGTTTATTCCAACAATGGTATCAAGAGCAAGGTTAAGCATGAAAATTTTTTAGGGCTTAAAATTTGGGTAAAAATGTGTTTGAGCATGATTTATGAAATTGGATGAATGAATATGTTTAAATGAATGTTAGTTGGACTAATATTTAAATGTTGTTTTAATAAATAGTTGGACTATATTCAAACTATTCATTTATAGTTGATTTTATAATTGGATTATAGTAATCAATATAATTGATTTTAATCTATTAATTATAGTTGATTAAATAGTTGGACTATTGTAATCATTATAATAAATAGTACCGAAATCGTTGATTAAATAGTTGGACTATTAGAATCAAGATAAAAATGAAAGATTGACATTTAAAACATAATCCTAGAGAAAATGTATTTAAATGGTTTAATTTTCAAAATGGGAATAGTTTCAGGATGGTCCCGGAAAATAATAAGTTACTTTATTTGATAAAATAACATATTAGGCCTAAAGCCCGGAGTTAAGCAAACAATAGAGCATGATCTTTGGAAGATTCATGTGATGATAACTTTAGTGTTTAATCCATCAAGCTTGTCGCAGTAGACTCCTTAATTTCTTTGTTAGAACTAAGGGTTAGATCCTTAAATTATGATAAAGAAATTGAAGAATCTTCATAAATCTATACTTAGATTTTAGAAGTACTAAATTGCAATTAATAACTCTTGGAGGGTTAATGACTATTCTCAATGAGATAAAGTCAAACTTTGCAATTAGGCAAGTAGCGCAAGGCGCACCTTACTTTGATATTCTAGAATACCAAGGCTTGCCCGAAGGCTTCTGGAATGTGAAAAGGGCAAAGGCAAAATCATTATAATCTTCTGGGAAGAAAAAGGACATATCCCAAAATGTCTGCCTAAAATGTGGCAAACGGGATCGCGGAACCGTGACTGCCGTTTGGACAAAGCAGACATGAAGGAATTGAAGATAGGGCAAGGCTCTGACTTCAAATATTTTTGTCAAATTATGTTCACTACTAGTATTAAAATTGGATTTTAAAATACTTAGTATGGTACATAAATATATACTGATGTTCAGAATCTGCTATGAGCAGGATACTGACTTCAGATTGAGATTTTATCTGTGAATCAGAAACGGGACGAAAGTCGCTGTTTCAACCGTAGATACCTAATTTAGGAACTACCTTCGGGTATGTACTTAAATTAGGAAAATGTTATAATGAACTAGTTTGACTAGAAACATTATCTATATATCAGTGTTTAACCCGCTGCGGGTGAACCTTTATATTCTAGAACACTAAAGTGTTTTATTTTATAAAGATGATATTGAGATATACACATTAGATGTGAATAACAGCATTTATATTTTGAATATAAATAAATCTCAAACATGAACATGACAAACAAATAGCTCAAACTGATTTGATCAGGAGAAACTAATTTGTGGCATTGTTGTCTGGGACACAATCTAAAACAAGAATCGTATATCCGCACTTTTGAATAGTGGGTATTAGGACTAATTTGATTCCATTCAAATAAAGTCTACGAATCTAGTTTATTGGGCAAAGTGCCTAAAACACCTTTACTTGGTAAAAGTGCAAATGCCACAAATCTGTTAGCCCTAGTTCATAGTAAAGCAAGTGGACCCATGTCTAGCTAGGCTAGAGGTGGATATGAAAATTTCCTCACCTTTACGGATGTGGCATCGCGTTATGGTTATGTGTTTCTTTTGAAGAACACAAATCAGAAACTTTTAAAGTTTCGACACGAAATATACAAACAGATCGGCTAAAGTATTAAACTGTCACGGTAAGACCGAAATGGAAAATACTTAAGCAATAAGTTTCTAATATACTTGAAAGAGTATAATATTATTTCAATGAGGACTCCTCCCGAACACGTCAAGTTGACGGTGTGTCCGAACAAAGTAACCGAATTTTGTTAGACATGATAAGGTTAATCCTGAGTCGCTCTGAGCTACCATTTCCTTCAACGGATAAGCATATATAGTGCAAGAACTTATTTTGAATAAGGTTTCATAATAATATGTTTGATAGGTTTCATATTAGATATGAACAGGAAAGAAACCGGGTTTCTCATTCCTGAACATTTGGGTATGCTAGGCATATGTTTGGAAGATACCAAACTAGAACCCAAATTGGATAAGTGTCAATTGTAGGTTATCCTAGGGATACCATAAGTGTAGTACTTATACAACTCACAAGAGAACAATTAGATTGTTGCTCACCATGCGGTTTTCCTAAGAGGAATACCTATATGCAGTGGTAAGTGGGAGGATAGTAAAATTCGATGAAAATCGGAGTAACACTATTCAAGGCACCGATTCCTAATGGAACACAAATAGTTCATCAATGATGAAACTATACCATTAATCTTCGTATACACAAGAACCATGTACCATTAATCTTCGTATACACAAGAACCATGTATGTCAGAGAAAGTCAGAAAACAACCTAGGGTATGGGTTTCTGATCTCACTTTATAAAGATGTCAATCTTATTGAGGTAGACCAAATGACTACGTATGAGGGAGTGATACAAGGTATCGACTCCCTGTTATGACAAAGTGTCATGACATCCGAAATGGATTCAATGTATATCAATAAGTTTGGATACTAGTTAATGTACCGCAAGGCATTTTCCCTATTGGTACTATATAAGTCTTCAAGGAAGATATACATGGAAGGCAACATACCAATGTATAAAGCTAGGCTTTTAGTGGAAAGGTATCGTTATCAACATTGTGTTGATTGCGATGAAACCTTTTACCTGTTACCACGGTAAATCCATTTGGATAATGCTTGCTAAAGCTGCATGTTTCATGTATGAAATATGTCAGCTGAACGAGAAAATTGCTTTCCTGAAAAGGAAACCTTTCGGAGGATGTTTACAACATCCTGTCGGTTTTGTCGTACCAAAACTAGCAAACAAGGTTTGCGGGTTATTCGATCCATGTTTGGATTGAAGCAAGAATTAGGTTCTTGGAATTGTCGTTTTGATGTAATCATAATGGTTTATGATTTAATTCAAAACGAAATGATTCTTGTGTATATAAGGAGGTTAGTAGGAGCGCACTGACAATCGCTGTCCTATACAATAATGATAATATATGTCATTTCTTGGAAATGATATTCCCATAATAAACAATCGGTGAAAGTTTGGCTTTCGAGAAAATTATCCGTGGAATTCTTAAGAGAAACAACCTTTATTCAAGGAATAAAGATCTACTGGGATAGATTAAGTTGTTAACACTCGCGTACATTGAAAAATGTATGTGACCTGGTATCTCATACGCTTTGAGCATATGGATTCACAAACAAGCCAATCCAAGTGATAGTCACTGGATTGATATTAAGAACATCCGTTAGTATCTTAGAGAACTAAAGATGTTTCTTAAACTATGGAGATGGAGAACTTGAAGTGATTGGGATCACTGTAGCAAGTTTCCTAACCGATAAAAATGACTGAAAGTCGCAAACGGTACTATACAGTTTGAATAACGGAATAGTGAGCTGGAAATCTTCCAAGCAAGATACTGTTACCGAATAAACAACAAATGTGGGTTATTGCTGCAGCTGAGGCAGCAATAGAACCCTTCTGGGTCGATACAAAATCTAATTAGATTAGATATAGTTATGTTAGCTGCTGAGCTAGGCGTCAGCACAAGCTAAAGAATTAATGGTCTCATCAACGATCCAGATACATACTTCGATAATCATCTGATTCGTTCGGATCATACATCGTGGCGATGTGATGATCGTATAAATCGCATCAGCCGATAATCATGCAAATCCGCTGACGAAAGCCTTTTCTCAACAATTTGAGCCAACCGTACATAGTTCGGGTGTAAGACACTCGAGTGACTGGCTATAGGCCAAGTGGGAGATTGTTGGACAATTATGACCCATAGCGTCACTATTTGTACAGATCATGGTGTTGTTGTACAAATTAACTATGTGACAAAGGGGATTGCACTCTTATCATTTGTTATTAGATCACCAAGATATATAAATGATAGGAGGTCTCTGTGATTTGTTCCTGGATTGAGAATGATATGAGACAGTATCAATCCACGAATGATAAATCATTAAATATCCCTAGTCAGAGTATTGTCGAGATTGGACATCAATAAATACGTAAAAGACTAGTATTACACTTGTGCGCGTTGTGAGGGCACAACAGCATAGTTCTCATATATTTGGGTATAGGATACTCATGCAAGTGTAATAGGAGGTTGTGTTTTACCGATGGTACGGGAAACAGCTTCGCTCTGGATAGACCGCCTCGGAATTCCATTGGTAATATGACTATGTGTCTATGGAAATCCGAAATCAGGGTAGGTGTATTTGTTTTAACCTGAGACTTGCACCGCTAATACTTACGATAATCAATATACTTTGGTTTTGGTCGTCCAGGGCATTAACCGGTTTCTGTGTACGCCTCTTCTGGGTATATCGAGAATCGTAGTGTGTTGGGTGTGATGTCAAGACGGAAGTGTCACTCCAGTCATATGGAGATGATGATCTCGCAGGGATACAGAACTGGTTCTCTAAAAAGGTTGCAACTGTCGGGATAACATGACTTGGTCATGATTATCCGATATTAAAGAGACTAGTTGCTCGTAATTCGATATATGCTTCGTACGGGGCAGACACTGTACCAGCCCCAGGCCTTGCATGTAATCATCCGTTACTGGATCGAAATACGCAATACTACGTATACTACGCCTGATATAGATCCTTATTCCTGTAAGGATATTTCTGTAGAATTGGGTAGGCATGGCGCTTTGCTAGAAGCCAACCTTGTCTTGTAAATCAGTATAAACGTAGTACGGGGTACTTACGTGTTCGGATAGTCCGACGATCGAATTTACTGCCAACATATCTGGGGATCTCATGGGTCGCTTCCCAAAGATTCACCGTTGATGTATGACTCACAATTTTAATTAATCTGGGATTAATTAGATGAGAGAGAAAATTAATCTGGTATTAATTGCGGAGATATTTTATCTAGGATAAAATATCAATTAAAGAGAGAAAACGATTAATTTGGAATTAATCGGTTAAATTAATATATTCGATATATTAAACGAAATTAGATTTCGACGCGGAATTAAAATTAGATTTTAATTCAGGCGAACGAGTTAATTTAGAATTAATTCGTTAGCGATGTGAATAGTGATTTCGCTAGGCATAATCATTTAATTGCGTCGCAACGGAAAATTCATTAATTTGGAATTAGCGAACCCGAGCCCGGGATTATTTGCGAGCGCATTCGCATTTCAAATTCGAGTGCAGCACGCAAGTCAAATCAAGCGTCAAAACGCTAGTCGCATCTAGTGTCACATCATTCATCAATCTAGTGATGGTTGTCTTTCACTTTGAGTGATTGACACCAGTCACTATTCATGAGTGATGGGTTGATGGAAGAGTGTTTAACACTCAATTGTGATGTTTGAAAGAAATATACAATATTTTTTATTTGGTATTTGATTTTCAAATTTTTGGTATATGTTTTTGGAAAAAAAATAAACCAAATACACAACTCTTTCTTCTCTCTTCTCCACTTCTCTCTCACGCCCATGGAGGGCAGTTTTTTCTTCTGGTTTGCCGAGAACTTGGAGGGAAAAAGGGAAGCAAAGTGCTTAGTTTTTGTGGCAAAAATCAAGAGAGCTAGCACTCCGAGAGACATGCGAATGTGATAGGGAAGTCCACCCATAAGCCGGGAATCGTTTGACGAAGCTTGGAGCTTGTTCAAGGAGCATCAATGGATGCCAAAACAGTGAGTTACGAGCAGTCCACTGCCGAGCAGAAAAGAAATTTTTGTTGCCTCATGCGTCGCTCAACCGATCGATGTGAGTATTCCGCAACTCCCTCGTTGTATTTACACTTATTTTCAATGCTTGAAACGATCTTGGGTTGCTTAGTTTATTCCAACAAATATGGGTCAAACCCAAATACCAAAGCCCGATTAAGGAATCACCTTATTTGCCAAGAAACCAATTTAGGCCCATAAGGCCCAATTAAACATTAAAATGCCCATTTGTCATATTTGGACTTAATGGAATGATTTAGGCCCAATATGGATCCAATCCAATTGACCTAAACCAACTTGGCCCATTAGGCCCAAATACAACATTATAAGCCCAATTCTAAATCAAGCCCAACTAATTAAATTTTAATTTTCCAAATTTCAAAATTCAATTAATTAAAGTGTATTACATCAATTAATTATCTAAATTAATATTTCCAAAATACTAATTTAATCTATTAATCATGTATCATTTTTTTCAACTTATGTCCAACATTTTGAAACAAAAAATCAACTCATTTCATGCTCATCTTGGTCACGGCATTTTGAGGGTTTATTGTCCGATTCCGATTTCAATCCAATTGAGTCTCAAATCAACATTTCCCAAGTCTTCAAACTCATCCAATGATCAAAAGAACAAAAATTACCAAGACTATTTAGGGCTACTAGCATTCGGCCAAGCCAAAATTTTGGGTAAAAATTGATCGAATTAATTTTTCATGAAATTGATCATAAATAACTCCAAATTATCCATATACAAGCATGCTCAAACAAACAATTTGGTTAAATCATGCTCAAATCCAATTTACCCAAATTTTACCCTAATATTTTTCATGCTCAAATTAGGCTCTGATACCATTGTTGGTTTCTAAAGTTGTCCCAAGATCATTCAAGCATAAAAACATGTGAATACATTAAAGAAGTATGGCGGAATCATACTTACAATGAGCAGATTATGGATGCGTCAAATTCAAAAATTTCTTCTCCAAGTTTCGGCCAAGGTCCCTCTTTGGAATTAGATGAACAAGCTCCAAGCTTTGAGAGGATTCCAAGCTCTTAGATTGGTTTCCCTATCACCTTTGTTTGATTCCTTGTTGGTGCTAGCCTTAGATGATTTGCAACAAATCTTCTCCTTCTTCCTTAAGTTCATGGCAATGGAAGAAAATGGGGAGAGCGTTTTGCTTCTCAAAACCGAGAGGGAGAGAGAAAAATGTGAGTGAATGATTTTGATTTCAAAAATCAAAAGAAAGATATACCAAATGTTTGGTATTAGTCTTTCAATCATTACAAAAAATGTGTAACACAAGTCACCATAATTTCTTTTACCAAAACCCATCACCAAAAAGCAACTTAAAGTGACAAGTGATGTGACATGTTCGCCCCACTTGATTCAAAATCCGAGTGGGCCCGCGACACATCCCGGGCTTGGTTTGCTAATTCTGAATTAACGAGCTTTCCGTTGCGACGTAATTAAATCAAATTTAATTAAATAATTATGCCTGGCAAAATTACTATTCACGTCGCTAGCGAATTAATTCTAAATTAATTCATTTGCCCGAATTAAAATCCAATTTCAATTCCGCGTCGAAATCTAATTTCTTATAATATATCGAATATTTTATTTTATTTATTAATTCCAAATTAATCATTCTCTTTTTTCAAATAGTATTTTATCCTAGATAAAATCTCTCAGCAATTAATCCCAGATTAATTATGCTCGAATCATACGTCATCGGTGAATCTTCGGGAAGTGACCCAAGAGATCCCTGGATTTGTTGGCAGTAAATCCGGTCGTCGGACTATCCGAACACGTACGTACCTCGTACTACATTTTTACCAATTTACGAGACATGGTTGGCTTCTAGCAAAGCACCGTGCCTACCCAATTCTCCAGAAATATTCTTAATGGAATATATAATCTATATCAGGCGTAGTATACGTAGTATTGCGTATTGCGATCCAGTATCTGACGTCACATGCAAGGCCTGGGGCTGGAATAGTGTATGCCCCGTACGAAGCATATATCGGATTACAAGCAACTAGTCTCTTTAATCGGATAATCATGACCTTGTCATATTATCTCGATGGTTGCAACCATTTAGAGTACCAGTTCTGTATCCCTGCGTGATCATCATCTCCAAATGACTGAAGTGATACTTCCATCTTGACATCACACCCAATACACTACGATTCTCAATAAACCCAGAAGAGGCGTACACAGAACCTATTAAAGTCCTGGACGACCAAAACCAAAGCTTATTGATTGTCGCAAGTACTAGCGATGTAAGTCTCAGGTTAAGACCAAATACACCTACCCTGATGCGGATTCCCATAGACATATAGTCATACTACCAATGGGATTCCGAGTGGTCTATCCAGAGCGAAGCTGTTTCTGTACCATCGGTAAACACAACCTCCTATCACACTTGCATAAGTATCCAATACTTAAATATATGAGAACTATGTCGTTACGCTTCCATAATAAGAACAAGTACAATACTAGTCTATTCCGCATTATCGATGTCCAGTCTCGATAATACTACGACTAGGGATATTTAATGATTTAAACCTTTATGGATTAATATTGTCTAATATCTTATTACCCGGAACTAATCATAAGGACTTTTATCATTTATATATTTAAGTAATCAAATTATAAAATGATAAATGCAATTTCCATTGCTACATAATTAATTTGTACAAAAACCACAATGTCTTTTACAAATAGTGACGATATGGGTCATAATTGTCTAACATTCATCTCATCAGGGAGATTGTTGAGAGAAAAAAAGTTATTATAGAGAAAATACCCACATAAGATAATCTTGTAGATTCTCTGACTAAAGGGCTGATTCAACAAAAGCATGATAGGCACACCCGAGAGTATGGTGTCCAGATTCATACTAGTTGGCTATAGTGCAAGTGGGAGATTGTTAGGGATATGCCCTATAACCAACTTTTGGATGGGCTATATGTACATGTACTTGTAATATTTTCATTAATTAATAAAATGGTTATCTTTATTATACGTGTCTTACATAACTTATTTGAATCATCAGCACTGTAATAAAGCCCTTGGAGTAATAAGACGATGACTTCCATGCCTTATGAGAATCATTACTCTTAAATGTTCCTAGTCATAGTTTTATGAATAATCTGGGCGTTCACAAAGCAGAGAGACTAGCATGATGATATGATCCGCCCTTAAGTGGGGTAGCCGATCTCATAGGCTACTAGCGGAGATCCGTCCGCTTGGTGTATCTCATGGATGCATGAGTTGCTCGTGTCCATCAAACTAACTGTCGAAAGTTTTCATATGGAGTGTTTATCCCATGTGTCTATGAGAACTTTCATGTATCGATTATATGACTAGTCCTTCGACTTGAGGTCTTTACAATCTTATGTGTGGATCACATAACTTTGACAGTCTCCTTCCCCAGTTCAAAAGATCCGGTCATAAGGGTATGATTGGGTCATTTGTTGAAACACATGAAGTTTATAAAGATACAACAGAGAATCGCCACTCTTTCAGATAATATTTTCTCATAAGAGTAGTATTCCAGTTTGCGGGTTGATATGTGTGATCAGTGATTGAGATTGTGGCCACAGCGGAAGAATCATGTGAGTTTCTTGGGTTAGCACGATTCATGACATTATCAACATCATACCTTTGACCATATGGGTAGACATTTTCCGTACCCTAGCTCAATAGGTAGGGATACGGTGAGGCGAGGGACCGTATCATATCTAAATAGCATAAAGAATGGGTATATATATCTTTCATTCTCATTTGGGGGCCTTGGCATGTTGCTAGATGTCAACCTTGGTCATTGAAATCGAACGACCATATGATCGGAGGATAATTTATGTTCGATTAAATTATCACGATTCATTTCATGTCCAACTTGAGGGGAACCCAAAAGGTCACACACAAAAAGTCAAAATCAATGGTTAACAGTGCACAGTACAAATATAACAACATATATGATTGTTGTTTGAATTGTTCAAAAATGGTTCAATGTGTTTAATTATTGAACAGATCATTTATAAGGTTCCATAATGGCTTAGTGATTGGTGAATGACGATAGGGGCACTTTGGAAATTGGAATAAAAAAATAATTAAAAAAATTACTATTCATGTGAATAGTAACATGAATAATAATAAAAAATTTATTTGTTTTGAATTCCAATTCGGCCCAAACTCTTATTAGGGTTTTATAATCTCATTAAACCACTAATTTAAGATTCAATGGCTAAGATTAAATTAGCTTTTATCCCACAGTGTGAATAGTAACATGAATAATAAAAAAAAATATTTGTTTTGAATTCCAATTCGGCCCAAACTCTTATTAGGGTTTATAATCTCATTAAACCACTAAATTAATATCCAATGGCTAAGATTAAATTAGCATTTATCCCACATCGGATTCTTAATTAATTTTGTTGTCTTTGGAGCACATATATAAACCCAATGAATTCTTTACAAATTTTTGCACCAAACCTTTCATATCTTGGGTTTATATAAGTGAGCAACTCTAAAGTTTAAGAGTAAGCCACTGATTTTGAGGATCCTTAAGTCTAATTGACTACAGGAACCTCGAGTTAAAAGTTTTGAGGTATTTGCCTAGGCTAGCACCAAGGGCAAAATACTCGTGCACTCAAGGCGTAGTCTTGCCGTTGAGTTTTGGCTTTGGTGTGTGCATCTTTGGAGGCCACACACTTGGGTGGCTCTTTGGAACGTGGAATCGCTTGCTGTGTTCGAGAAAAGCTTTTAGATTTGAGGGAGGACTAGAGGAGTCTTCGGTTCAAGTAAGTCTTTTTCTTTCTTTATTTTAATTAGAGTTCTTATGATAGTTAGCATGTTTAGGTTTATGTTATTTGCATGTTTTATGAGTTTTATGCTTAGAATATATAGTATCATGCCTATGCTTGTAGAATAATAAAAACAAATGGGTCTTGGGTAAAAGGAAAGCGGTATAATAATTTTTATTTTCTGATGCGCACTCGCGGCCACTTCCCAACACATCTTTCATGGAAAAGTTCTTGCAAAGGTTGGCTTTTACACTTTGCTTCAATCCTATATCATTTCCAATGATAATGATGTCATCTACATATAAGACTAGGAAAATTGTCATGCTCTCACTCACTTTCTTATTAACACATGGTTTTTATTCATTCTTGAATAATCCAGATAATCTAATTATCTCATCAAAATAAAAATTCCAGCTTCAGAATGCATGTTTAAGTCCATAAATATACTTTTAGAGTTTATAAACAAAGTTTGAAGTCTCACTGGATACGAACCCTCTGGTTGTTCCATATAGATATCCTCTTCAATGAATCCATTTCGAAAAATGATTTTCACATCCATCTGCCATATCTCATAATCGTGATATGCAGCAATGACTAAAATAATCCTAATGGATTTTAGCATGGCTATTGGTGAAAAACTTTCCTCATAGTCAATCCCAAGATGTTGAGTGTAACCTTTTGCTATCAGTCGGGCTTTAAAGGTTTCTACCTTTCCATCAGGCCCTCGATTCCTTTTGTAAACCTAGGAATTTCAACTAAGTCCCAGACTTGATTGTCATGCATAGAATCCATCTCGGATTTCATGACTTCTGGCCATTTTCCCGAATCGATATCCAATATCGCCTGTTTATACATAGTCGGATTTGTTTCCTCCAAGAGGAGAATATCAAGGCTCACATCAGATGTTAAAAACAAATGATATTTCATTGCTCAGAATCATAGAATTGATATCCCATGGAATTATCAGGATATCCAACGAACCAATATTTATACCCCTCCGGTGCTAGTTTATCTCGCTGCGTAAATCTAACGTATGCAGGACAACCCCAAATATTTAGATACCTAAGACTTAGATTTCTACGGAACCATATCTGATAGGGGGTAGAAACAACTTTCAATGGAACCCTATTAAGTATGTGGGCAGCAGTAAGTAAAGCGTAACCCCATAGGTAATAAGGAAGATCTGTATAGCTCATCATAGATCGAACCATATCCAATAAAGTATGATTTCTACGCTCAGGCACACCATTGTGTTGAGGTGTTCTTGGTGGGCTATATTGGGCAAGAATTCCATTCTCCCTTAAATAATTTCTGAATTCTTCACTTATGTATTCACCACCTCGATCTGATCTAAGGTACTTGATGAATTTACTGGTTTGTTTTTCTACTTCACTTCAAAATATTTTGAACTTGTCAAATATTTTCGATTTATATCTCATCAAATAGACATATCCATATATAGACTTATCATTCGTGAAAGTCACGAAGTATATTGAACCATCATGAGTGGCATGATTTAATAGACCACACACATCACTGTGTATTAGCTTCAATAAATCTCCAGCACGGTGTCCAACACCAAGAAATGTGACATTTGTCATCTTTCATTGGATACATGACTCACAAATCAGATAAGGATCTAAGGTAAGATTTTCAATCAAACCATCCTTTACCAATTTGGATAGACGTCTAACACCTATATGGCCCAATCTCATATGCCATAATTCAATATTATTTAATTCAGATTTCCTACTTGTATTTTCCTCTATATTAAAGAAATCTCTATATGTTTCCAAAATATAATGATTGTTAGATAAAGAGCATTCACATTTCAATAAATTATCTTTATCATATAAACATAAATCTTCATCTTTAATGTTTATTTTATATCTTTCTTTATCTAATATTGGCAGTGATATTATTTGTCTGATAAATGAGGCTATATAATAACAATTATGTAAACCTAATTTACATCTATTGAGGAGATCTAGAAAAACTATTCATATGGCTTTAACATCCAATTTCTCGCCATTGCAAACTATAAGCTGGATCTCTCATTTATTCAGCCTTCTTTTAACCCTCATGACTTGCAGAGAATTGTAAATATGAGTAGGAATGTCAATGTCTAACACCCGTCCACGATTTCCATCTAAGGCTAATGAGATGTCAATAATAGGAAAAATACAAATCGTACTTGAGGGTCATATTTTTCCTTTTAGCTCTGGACGATTCTTCCTCCAGTGTCCAGACTTCTTACATTTTAGACATCGATCATAAGCTACTTGCGATTTTGCACCTTTGTGCTTCTTGGAGTTCCTCTTTGATATTTTCTTCTTCCCCATTTTGATTTTCTTTGACGTCCTATAAGTATTTGAAATGATAGCTCCACCATGGAGGTACAAAGTGGGGTTCCTTTTTCTCATATCATGCTTCGCCATGCGTAACATGTTATAAAGTTCTTCATAGATGTCTTGCATTGAGTGCATATGAAAGTTTAATACAAGTCAGCATAAGTTCCAGATAAAGAAGACAAAATCAAATGACGTCCCAACCGCTCATCAATCACAATGCCCTGTCGTTCCAAGTATCGGATCTGGTCAATCATGTTCAAAACATGAATGTTGACAGTTGTTCCATCCTTGAATTCAGAACGGAACAATTCCTTAGACCTCTGATATATTTTTATTTCTTGATTTGCTTCGAACAACTACTTGAGTGTTCGCATAATGCTCCAAACATCTGGTATCTCTATGTATTGTCTCATCAAATCTGGAACCATCGATCCTAAAATATAGGATTTCACCTTCAGGTTATCATCCTTCCATTTTGCAAAAGTATCTCGCTCTTCAGGAGTGGAGTAAGGATCGATTTCAACAGGTAATAGATTGATAGTTATATATGTCAAGTTTTCAAACTCCTAGACAAGGCGGATGTTCATTTCCCATTCGAAATAGTTCTCGGCTCCTTTTAGTTTATTAGAATCCAAAAGTCTCATCAATGGATTTGCGACAGCCATTTACACGACAACATTTTAAATAGTAGCAGAACATTTTTCATTTAAAAATAATAACACTAATTAATTATGGAATTTTAAATCTATTAGTACCATCCCACTACTTTACGTAATTTTATAATCCCCCTTAACATAAAAATAGAAATTTGATAATCAAAATTTCATAGCGGGAAGTGGATCCCATGACATTTACTTCAGCCTCACAATAATGACGATCTTGTCCTTTATAAACTCATTAGGTAGACCTCCAAGGTCAACCACTTCATGTTGTTAGACATTATGTCCCATAGCATCACTGTTTGTAAATGATATTGTATTATTGTACAAAATAACTATGTGATAATGAATTGCCTTTTGCCGTTTTGTAATTTTATTTACTTTGATATATAAATGGCAAAAGTCCATATGATTAGTACTGGATTGAGATGATATGAGACAGTATCAATCCATAAAGGTTTAATCATTAAATATCCCTAGCCGTAGTATTATCGA